>JAJONR010033754.1:0-63903 GCA_029582245.1 Solanum etuberosum
TCTCTTAGTCTTGTTAGTTCAGTTATCTATGCTTTCAGTTGTCCATGCATGCTCGTACATTCAATGTACTGATGTCATTCGACCTGCATCTTATTATGATGAAGGTATTCAGGATCATCAACAGACGTTTCGTTGATACCATTTGCACTCCAGCTAGCTTTGGTGAGTCTCCTTGCTTCTGGAGGGCTTCACATTTATTTCTTGCTTTGTTAAGTTGTTGAGGGTTCTTTCCCGACACTTATTCTTTTATTAGAGGCTTCATAGATAATTAAAAGTTGAGGAGTCTCATTATTTCCATTTTCGTTGAGATATTTTTAGGTCTTGAGACAGTTATTTATAACTTGTTAGTTATTTTCAGATACTTATTTGAGTTAAGTTTTAAATTGAGACTTTGAAGTTTAATTTTGCATTTGGAGTTCCCATTTTGGTTGAGTAAGTCTTCCGCTTTTAGTCAGCCCGGATAAGGGTTCGCTTGGGGACCAACAATGGTTCTCAAGTTCCGTCCACGTCCAGGGTGTAGAATCGGGTCGTGACCATATCGGATTTGGCCTCACAAGTAGCACCCACAACTAATTGATTCCTCCAAAGGACTTTCAGGGAAGCAACTTCTTTGTTTCTCAACTTCCGAACTTGTCGGTCTAAAATCACATCCGGAACCTCATCATAAGAAAGATTTTCCTTAACTTCCAAATCTTCCAAAGGTACAATGTATGTCGGGACTCCAACACACTTCTTCATAAATGAGACATAGAATACCAGATGTACCAATGCTAATTCATTAGGTAACTCAAGTTCATAGGAAACTTTGCCAATACACCTCAAAATTTGTTATTGGCTCACATAGTAAGGACTAAGCTTCTCTTTCTTTCGAAATCTCATCACACCCTTAATGGGTGAAATTTTCAAGTATACCCAATCATCAACATTAAAATCAAGTTCTCTTCTTCTAACACTGGTGTAAGGCTTTTGTCGACTTTGAGCCGTTTTCACCCTTTCATGAATAAGTCAAACTTGTTTCATAGCCTCATGCACCAACTCGGGACCTATCAAAGCAACCTCGCCAACTTCAAACCAACCTATAAGAGACCTACATCTCCAACCATAAAGAGCCTCAAACGATGTCCTCCCAGTGCTAGAATGATAACTATTATTATAAGCAAACTCAATCAAAGGCCAATGATCATCCTAATTACCCTTGAAATCGATCACAAAAGCTCTTAATATATCTTCTAAAGTCTGAATGGTATGTTTGGCTTGTCCATCAGTTTGAGGGTGGAAAGCCATGATAAGTTTCAATTGGGTACCAAGACCTTTCTGGAATGACTTCCAAAATTGAAACGTACATTGAGTACCATGGTCAGAGATAATAGACAAGGGCACTCCATGCAACCTTACCATTTCCTGAATATAAATCTTTGCATAATTCTCGGCTGAAAATGAAGTCCTAATTGGAAGAAAGTGAGCCGATTTTATCATTCGGTCTATAGTAATCCAAATCAAGTAAAACTGACATCGAGTACGAGGTAAACCCATAATAAAGTCCATATTCAAGTCTTTCGACTTCCATGTAGGGATACTAATGTTTTGAGCCAAACCACCCGGTTTCTAGTCCTCAACTTTCACATGTTGACAATTCAGATATTTAGCCACAAATTTCACAATATCTTTCTTCATCCCATTCTACCAATAGACTTCCTGCAAATCACGATACATCTTGGTGGCTCCCAGGTGAATGGAATATCGAGAACTATGAGCTTCTATTAAAATCTGATTTCTCAACTCATGAATAGTCAGAACATGTAATAAACCTTGATATCGAATGACTCTATCTCCCCTGTAGGAGAAAGCCTCAATGGCTTTTTCAGAAACCGACTTCTTCAAAATCAACCATAATCGAATCAAGATCTTTCTTAGCCTTCACATTCGACACAGAAGATGATTCGAAACTAGTATGAACAATCACACCACCTTCATTAGAGTCAACCAACCGAACAACCAATCGGGAAAATCTGTGATCATAGCAAACTAACTCTGTAACACCTCGGTATTTGAAAGAGCTAAATTTAGAAAGGACTAATTTGGAAAGAGCAAAATCTGAAATTTTACAAGTTATGCTTAAGTTGTGAATTTTGGGTCAACTTCAAACGACCATATCTTTCAGTACAAGATGAGTTAGGTGGCCCATAAGATATCAAATGAAAGGTCTATGAGTCTCCTTTCTAACGCCACCAAGTTTGCTAAATTTTGAGCTCGTATGAGGGAGATATTCCCGTTTGAAGTTAGCCTGTCTAGTTAAGAAAAGTTACCTGAATTAGTGAGGAGTATTTTGGTCTTTTCCTTACCCCATCAGATTAAAATGATTTTTAGTAATATTTTGGGGTCAAATCTGATTTGGGTCAGTTTTACAAATCCCAAATACGCTTAGGGTTTTGAGAGGAGTTCAAGAAGAGGATAAAAGGAGAAAAGTTCAAGGCGTTCGTCAAGATTCGAGAGATTTGTCGAGGGATTTTGCAAAATCGAGGTATGTAAGTTCTCATTGTTTTGGGTTCGTTCATCCACACGCCAATCATGATTTACATATTCGATTTCCATCCTTAAGATTAAGTATTATTGAGTTCTTGATGAATTCTTGATAAGTGTTCTTGAAGTGTTGCTTTTGTTCTTGAATTAGGATGGGTTTGATGAGCTCTTGAGATAAACGTATGTGTTTGAGGGTTGGTTTTTAGTAGATTCTCATATACTTGTATTGGGAAATTGAATCTAAGGAAAATTTGAGAAAAGAAATCGATTCTAGATAAATAAGGGTCAGAAAATGAGAAGAAAAATTCATCAGAAAGTTATGGGAGAGGGCTAGGGTGGCACGCCCCAGCAGTGCGCCAGATTATGCTCTCTGAAGTTCAGGGGCTGGCGCCCCACGCCAGGGTCGCCTGCCCCCACCTGTTTTCCATCGTTTGCTCCGTCTAAGTCCTTTTAAAGTGTACCTTTACTTCCTATAGATTCTAACTACTCTAAACTACATCTAAACATCAAGAGATCATTCATAACATGAATTACAAACCTTGAATCCAAAATTCAAATTCAAGGTAGAGTTAAGAGGAAAGTCTTGAGAGTTCTTTCGAGTCTTTTACAATCTTTTAAACTTGTTTTAAGACTTGAGTACTTGAGTTTGAGGAAGAGTAGAGTTGAGTTTCATTTTTCAAAATGAATATATGGGAACTAAGTATTCCCAAGAATAAATGGTTTTACATTTAAAATGAGGGGAAACATCGATTTCCAAGAGAGTTCATGAGAAGTTTTGAGTACTATCTCTTTTAAGAGAAACCTTTTGAGTAATAATCTCAAAGTTGAGGATGAGGAAATGCTTTTTTAAAAAACATATGAGCTAAGTTATATTTTGGGAGTAGTATTGAGCACCGTTATGGGGGAGAGTTCAAACAACTCACAGCCTCCATAAACCATGTAGCCAACGTGGGTAGAAAGGGTCATACTTTTTAGATGATTCCTTATTGCTTTTTAAGCATAGCTTAGTGGATCCATTAGTTGAGGATTTCTATACCCCGGCAAGGTATAGGACAGTTTTGGCAGTGTGGGCGAGACGATGTATCATAACATTGCTCATAGTGATGGTTGTCGGTTAGAGAATCTCCCAAACAGAGTTTATTTTGTATTTTTATATACAAACTGAGTTATATTGTATTTTTCAATACATTGAGTTGTTATCTACTCTTTTAAAAGCTTTTCTTTATATCACATTATTTTTATTGCTTTTATATTTAAATGAGTTGAGATTGAGTTGAGGTTGAGTTGAGTTAAGACGAGGTAAGTTGTTTCTTCGGTTCCAGTTCAAGCTTATGTCATGTTTTAGATTTCCCCTTGCATGCTCGTACATTCCATGTACTGACGCCATTTGGCCTGCATCTTTTATGTTGCAGATACAAGTAACCAGGATCATCAACCAGTGCTTCGTTGATCCAGTTGAGTTCCAGAGTTGTTTGGTGAGCCTCCTTGCTTTCGAAGGATCCCTCATTTATGTTTTGTCATTCCAGTTTTGTTATTAGGATGTTGTGGGTCTTGTCTCGACGTCCATATCAGTTAGTAGAGGCTTCATAGATAGATAGATAGTAGTTCATGAGTCTTTTCATTTTCAAATGTTAATGTTCTAGACTTGAGTTGCCTATTCTGGCTAGTTGAATATTCTATTATATTCTAAGTTTATTATATGAGTTTATATTTTTAGATTATTATATGTTAAGTAAGTTTTCCGCTAAGATTTGAGCCAGGGCAAGGGTTCGCTTGGGGCCAATAATGGTTCTTGAGTGCCGGCCACTCCCAGGGTGTAGGCTCGGGGTGTGAAAAACTTGCTATCTAAGCATAGAGTTCAAGAGTCTTAGGGTGTCTATGAAGCCGTGTCTGTAGAGTCCTAGTTATCGATGTGAAGCGCGCCACATCTATAATTAGGAGGCTACAATATTTAGGAACTACCTCACTTCTTTCATACTCTTTTCGTGTGATAGAGTTTAACTTTATAAAGTTTCTTTCTAATTCATGCCTGCGCATATCTTTCAGATCATGCCTCCACGAAGAGCTGTCTAAGGTTGTCCTTCTAGGAGGAATGTTAAGGATCAAGGGGTACCCAATGCACTGGAGGTGCAACCCCAAGGAGATGTCACTAATGTTGAGTTCCGGGATGCTATCCGGATGTTGAGCCAAGTGGTGACCAACCAAGCTAGGCAATAGAGAGGGGTTTGAAAGGATGTGGTTGATACATCTAGAATCCGTGAGTTCTTAAGGATGAATCCTCCAGACTTTACCGGTTCAAGTGTCACGAGGATTAGAAAACTTCATGGAAAAGTTGTAGAAAGTGTTTGAGGTGATGCATGTTATCGATGCTGAGCGAGTGGAACTAGCTGCATACCAACTGAAGGGTGTTGCTAGAGTATGGTACGATCAATGGAAGAAGAGTAGAGCTGAGGGTGCACCAATTGTGAGTTGGGCTGTGTTCGAAGATGCCTTCATGGGGCGTTTCTTTCCCCATGAGCTAAGAGAGGCAAAGGTAAGAGAATTCCTCACTCTTAAGCAGGAATCCATGAGTGTGCATGAGTAAAGCCTCAAGTTCACCCAACTTTCCCGTTATGCTCCAGAGATGGTTGCTGATATGAGGAGCAGGATGAGCTTGTTTATGTCTGGGTTGTCACGTCTGTCAAGCAAAGAGGGTAAGGCTGCAATGTTGATAGGGGACATGGACATAGCAAGGCTGATGATCCATGTGCAAAAGGTTGAGGAAGATAAGCTGAGGGATAGAGAAGAGTTCTGAAACAAGAAGGCTAAAACAACAGGAAATGAGTCTGGGCAGCAAAAGAGTAATGCGAATCGGTCATCTTTTCAACAAAAGCAAAATGGACAAGCTCCATCATCTGCTAGTGCACCTGCACCAAGGAACAGAGGTGAGTTTAATAATCAGATTTCATAGAACTTCCGAGCTAGACCTGCACAGTCTCAACGTAGTATGGCACAAGGAGGTAATGGGACTCCTGCATGTGCTAAGTTTGGTAGGAACCAATCAGGAAAGTGTCGTGATGGCTTCACTGGTTGCTTCAGGTATGGTCAGAATGGTTACTTTATGAGAGAGTGCCCAAAGAATAGGCAGGGAGGTGGTAATAGGGGCAATAGAGACCAATCTTCTTCAGCGGCTCCGCCAGACATAACTGCACCTAGAGGGATTACTTTAGGAACAGGCGGAGGAGCAAACCATCTGTATGCTATCACCAGTCGCCAAAAGCAAGAGAATTCACCAAATGTTGTCACGGGTATGATCAATGTCTTTACTTTTGATGTTTATGCATTGCTAGATCCAGGTGTGAGTCTATATTTTATGACTCCTTATGTTTCTATGAATTCAATATCCTTTCTGAGGAACTTCTTGAGCCCTTCAGTGTTTCTGCACCTGTTGGTGAGTCTATTCTAGCTGAGAGAGTTTATCATAATTGTACCATTTCTATCAATCTCAAGGACACCATGGGTGACTTAGTTGAGTTAGACATGGTAGATTTGGATGTTATACTAGGTATGGACTGATTTCATGTCTGTTATGCCTCAGTTGATTGTAGAACTCGAGTAGTTAAGTTCCAATTTCCTAATGAGCCAGTTATTGAGTGGAGAAGTAGTTCAACAGTGCCTAAGGGTCACTTTATAGCGTACCTTAAGGCGATGAAGTTAGTTTCCAAGGGGTGCATCTATTACTTAGTCCGAGTTAATGACTCTAGTGTTGAGACACCACCTATTCAGTCAGTTCTAGTTGTGAGTGAGTTTCCAAATGATCTTCTCGGAGTCCCTCCTGAGAGAGAAATAGACTTCGGTATTGATATTCTTCCTGATACTCTTCCTATCTCTATTCCGCCATACATAATTGCTCCAGCTGATTTGAAAGAGTTAAAAGAGTAGTTGAAAGACCTTCTATAGAAAGGTTTCATTTGACCAAGTGTATCACCTTGGGGAACTCCGATCTTATTTGTGAGGAAAAATGATGGTTCTCTTAGAATGTGTATAGATTACTGTCAGTTGAACAAGGTTACTATCAAGAATAAGTATCCTCTTTCGAGAATTGATGATCTTTTCGATCAGCTTTAGGGTGCCACTTGTTTTTCTAAGATAGACCTCAGATCTGGCTATCATCAGTTGAGATTAGGAGAAAGTGACATTCCTAAGACAGCTTTCAGGACCCGCTATGGTCATTATGAGTTTCTAGTCATGTCATTTTGTTTGACTAATGCTCTTGCAACATTCATGGACCTTATGAACAGAGTGTTTAAGCCTTATCTAGATATGTTTGTTATCGTATTCATTGATGACATTCTAATCTATTCGAGGAATGAGGAAGATAATGCTAGTCATCTCAGAGTAGTTCTTCAAACTCTCAAGGATAGAGAGTTGTATGCTAAATTTTCTAAGTGTGAGTTTTGGCTTGAGTCTATGGTATTCTTAGGTCACATTGTTTCTGGTGATGGGATTCGAGTTGACACTCAAAAGATTGAGGTAGTGCAGAACTGGCCTAGACCCACATCTCCAACTGATATTAGTAGTTTCTTGGGATTGGCTGGCTATTGTAGGAGATTTTTCGAAGGGTTTTAATCTATTTCATCCCCTTTGACTAAGTTGACTCAGAAAATAGTTAAATTCCAATGGTCTGAACTATATGTCGGTTATGAAAGCCAAGTAAGGCCTTGATCTAATTTTGGTTGAGTTGAATGATGCGGTGCTTAAAAAGTCTGTTGAAGCTTTCTTCCAAAGGGGAGATGGTGTACTTCGATATCAAGGTCGTTTGTGTGTTTCCAATGTTGATGACTTGAGAGAGAAAATTTTATCGGAAGCCCATAGTTCTTGGTATTCCATTCACCCAAGAGCCACCAAGATGTACCGTGACTTGCGGGAGGTCTATTGGTGGAATGGGATGAAGAAGGATATTGTGGAATTTGTGTCTAAGTGTCCTAACTATTAACAAGTGAAAGTTGAGCATCAAAAGCTTAAAGCTGGGAGGTTTGTCCCAAGATATTAGTATTCCTACTTGGATGTGTGAAGATTTGAATATGGACTTCATCACAGGTCTACCTCGCACTCGTCGATAGTTTGATTCAATTTGGGTTATTATTGACCGAATGAAGAAATCTGCTCACTTTCTTCCCGTTAAAACTTGATTCTCATTAGAGGATTATGCCAAGCTTTATATGAGAGATATGGTAAGGTTTCATGGAGTGACTTTTTCCATTATCTCTGATTGAGGTACTCAATTTATGTCTTAGTTTTGGAAGTCATTTCAGAAAGGTATCGGTACTCAAGGGAAACATAGCACAACCTTTCATCCTCAGATTGATAGACAAGCCGAGGGTACTATTTAGACTTTAGAGTATATCTTGAGAGCTTGTGTAACTGACTTCAAGGGTAATTGGGATTATCACTTGTCTTTGATTAAGTTTGCATATAATAGTAGTGATCACTCAAGTATTAGTATGGCTCCATTTGAGGCTCTTTATGGTAGGAGGTGTAAGTCTCCCATAGGTTGGTTTGAAGTAGGTGAGGTTTCTTTGATAGGTCTCGAGTTGGTACATGAGGCTATGGAGAAAGTTCGGCTTATTAAAGAAAGGTTGAAAATGTCTCAAAGTTGACAAAGTCCTATGTCAATGCTAGAAGAAGAGATCTTGAGTTTGAGGTTGATGATTGGATTTATTTAAAAATTTCACCCATGAAGGGTGTAATGAGGTTTGAAAAGAAAGGGAAGTTAAGTCCCTGATATGTATGCACATATCAGATTTTGAGGCACATTGGCAAGGTTGCTTATGAACTTGAGTTGCCTAAGGATTTAGCAACGGTACATCCGGTATTCCATGTCTCTTTGTTGAAGAAGTGTATTGGAGATCTGACATCTATCGTTCCTTTGGAAGATTTGGGAGTTAAAAGAATTTTTCTTATGAAGAAGTTTCGGTTGAGATTTTAGACCAGCAAGTCCGGAAGTTGAGAAACAAAGATGTTGCTTCCGTGAAGGTTCTTTGGAGGAATCAGTTAGTTGAGGGTGCTACTTGGGAGGCCGAAGCGAATATGATGTCCTAGTATCCTCATCTCTTTCCCTCCATTCCTACTCTAGCTTGATAAATTATCCCCTCATGGTTCATTCTTTCAGATTCATGTGTTTTAGTCATTCTCATGTTTCCATATACATGTATGGTAGTGAAAAACTTGGTTTTTGATGTTATGATTTAGCTTGGTGTGATTCTCCATGTTTATGTGCATTTTGATGAAATTGTATTCATATTAGGTTGTTGGTTTCTCTCTTACTCTGTTCATTCTAGCTTGAGTTTCATTCGAGGATGAATGTTCCCAAGGGGGAGATATTATAATACCCTGAAAGTGGGAAAGTCGAAAAGAAAAGAAAAATGCAGAATTGGGCTGTCAGCAGTGGACTACGAGTCCCATCTACGCATCGTAGGATGTCCTACAGGCCGTAGAAGGGAAATCGTAGAACTTGGGCTGAGTTTTTGAAAACTATGTTTCTTAAAATTGTCCTACATCTGCGCAGGACGAACCGTAGGAGTTAGGAGGGATCGTAGAAAGGTCTCGTAGGAAGGTCCATACTTAGTGGAATTTTAAAGTCAAAACTGAGTTCTACGATTGGGTTCTACGAACCATAGAACGTCCTACGGGCCATAGGCAGGTCTCATCCAAAGTTGGTCCAATTTTAAAGTTTCTGAACTTTTATACGGTTGACCATGACAGTCTGTAGAAAGTCCTATGGACCGCAAGTCCAAACCATAGAAAGGGGTCGACAGTTATTTTAAGGTATTTTTGAGTATTTTCCATAGGTATTTAATACCAAAACCATGTTGTTTTAAACCTATTTCAATACCTATATAAGTGAATTAATTCCGAAAACTACCCATTCTAAATCGTTCACCAAAATCCTAAATTTCCCCCAAGATCACCCCAAAAATCCTTTCTAAGGCTAAGGAAGAAGAAGCTAGGGTTTCACTTCAAGATTCTCAATTCACCATAGCTTTTGGGCATTGATCACAAAGGTCTGTTAGTATTCACCCATGGATTCCTTTCCTCCATAGGGGTCCTAAGATCTTCAAGTTCTACAAGTTATATTCTCAATTCAAAGTTAGGGTTGTTTTCAATCTTCATGGGTTTTTTTCAATTATGATTCAATTGATTGTTTTCTATCTTTTTATGCATTAATTGAAGTAATTACATGATTATAAATTGAATTCATATGAACTCATGCATGATCCATGATTTTTAGACTATGAACACATGATGAGGCTTTTGAACTATAAAAGATGAATTTATGGAGATATGCATGCATTTTATGAAGTTGATGCAAATGATTTGAGGATGTTTTTATAGTGAAGTATAAATGTTGTTGTGAAAGGACTTCTTACATAAGGGATTCATAAGGTTGAAGGGTTTATCAGCTAAGTTGAATCAAGTTTAGGAGTTATTCTAAAGAAACTCTAGCTTGGATTGGTTATTTAATTGATCCTTTCCATGGATGATAATATGATTATGATTAATGACGATTTCATTAAATTTTACTTAGCACCGATTGGACTAGAAAAGATTAACCATGTCTAATAAATTATGTGCCACCATAGGATTTGTCTCAGATAGACACTAGCTAATGGATCCACGTTAACTCAAACTCATGGTTCTAACCTTGGCAAGTAAGGACATCTCTTTTCGGTATGGGATAGACACTGGATTCCATGTTATAGTTCACATGGTGTATGTTAGTTACATGGTAAACTTCCCACAATAATGAACTAAGGTTACTTCTAAAGTATCTCATAAGTGATTTAAAGATGCTTAGCTTGCATTGACCATGATTATGATGTATGTTTTCTAACTTTTTTTCTTATGATTTAGCTTGATCATTGCATGTCATGTAAAGTCCTTTTTAGCATGATTTCTTAACTCTTATGCATTGCTATCATACTTATTACATTCCATTTCATATGCATACTTATGCGTACATTGTTTCACTAATGTAGGGTCTGATGCTCCTACCTCTCCCACTGGTAGCTAGCTGATCTTTTGGCACTCAAGGATTGGTGAGTTCTCATGTTCCGTGGACCAAGACTCTTTTATTGCTTTCTTTATTTCAGTTTTCAAATTTGTACGTGATGTATTGGTTATGTCCCAAATAACTTCCCTATGATTTATTAGAAGGATTGTTGAGATTTATGTTAGACTTCCGCTTTTGTCAAACTCTTTTATGATAGAAGATTGTTCTTTTGAAATTCTTATTCCTATTATCTTGTAATATGTATGTTAAGTGGCTTGTGTAGGGCCTCTCGAGGTTGTATACGCTATGTTATGCCTAGGTCACCAAATAATGATTTCTTAATATGTGAGAAAACCTTTCAAAATCTCATTGATGCTTCTCTTAGAAGAAACCCTAGTTCATAAAGCGTTCTTTTCATAAATCATGCATAAACTTTCATAAATTATATTCATAAACTCATAGCTTTCTTCATAAACTCATAAATTCATATCTTCATAAGTGCATATCTTCATAAATTAATATCTTAATAAATTCATAGTCAAAATCATGAATACTGCATGAGTCTTATAGAAATAAATTGGAAATCATATAGTATAATGAAAACATGCATTGGAAGATTTAAATTGAATAATTAAATCAAAATCAACTAAGTCCAATGAAGATCAGATGAAACCCTAAGCAGATTAGGTGAAATTGAATTTGAAGAATTGAGATCTTTTGGGACTCCATGGGTGAATGGAACTCGTTGATGAATTCCAAAGTACCTTGATGATTAAAGACAAAAAAAAGTGGAGGAAAAAAGAGACTTAAAACTAGAACCCTTGTCTTCTTCCTTGAAGCTTGAGAGGATTCAGAGGTGATGAACTTCGATGGGATTTGATAATTTGAGAGAATAAGAGGGTTTTGGGTAAATTTAGGAATAGAGGGGTAGGTATAGGGCTTATAATTAGGGTCAAAACAATAAAGTATAGACATTAAATGCATAGGAAAAGACTCAAATATCCTTAATAAATGACTGTCGGAAGACACCTACGACTTCGACCTACGGCCCGTAAGAATTCCTATAGACCATCCTGTTCAGTTGTAGGATCAACTACAGAGGGCCAAAAATACTGAGCCAATTGAACGAGAGCCTTCAACGAGTCGTTGACTTCCCTACGGTCCATAGAACCCTTCTACCAAAAATATTCACCAAGTTATAGACCTCTTCGACAGACCCATTCTGACGGGTCATAGAAATTTCTATTGACTGTCCTGGAGGTTCGTAGGAAAGTTCAGAGACCCAAAATTTGCAATCCTTTCAAGACCCTTCCTACGACTCCCTTCTACGGGTCGTAGGTACTTCTATGGTATGTAGGTGGGCTCGTAGGAACTGAACCAATGCTAGGTTTTTGAATTTTCTTTCTAACTCAACTTTTGAATTTTTGAAGTGCTACAGTTGTGATATAGAAATTGATTATATTATTAATTTTTTGCATAATCATTAGAATTACCTCTAATTTATGTTTTCATTTGTGTAATACTTTTTGGCTATAAACTATCTTCCAAGTATGGTCTGACTCTATGATCAATACCATATAGTTGTCTCATGAGTATGTTAGATTCTTGAACAGTGTAGGCCCTTGATAGTGCAAAGTATAATCCTTTAATATGTTTTGCACTATTTTTTTTCTTATGTGTAGCATTGTTCCACAAATGAAACATACTTACAGTGAGAAATTCTTTGATATACAAGCATAACCTTTTTTTCTATGTTGTCATGCCTATGTGAGACACATTCTTTCCCTTTTGGGTATACTTCTTTCAACCGTATGAAGAACCATTGCCAAGATGCATTATTTTCTTAATCAACTATACCATAAGAAATTGGTATAATTTTCCTGTGTGAAAAAAGCATGGAAACCTTAAAACAGATGATGATAGTGTATTAAATCAATAAAACAGAGGACTATGATACCCTAGTGGTATATTGATACTCCGTGGGTTTAATAGAATATTTTCATTGAAGCGGTGATTTTTCTTCTTTGATACTACCAGAATATATATATTTATACTATGATGGTATCAAGCATCAATTTAGCTAGTTTCACTGAACCACTACCTTTTCTCCAAGTTATACGGAAAATTTAGGACTCGAGGAAATGAGTGTAATTTGATTGGCAAGGCAAGTGAGATCATTGAGTATATATATGAGTATTGACTCTTTTGTAATATTTACTTGAGTGAAATTGATCATGTGTTTTTTTACTATTCACCTAGGAGATAGCAAGTGGCACTGGATTTTGGGTGTTTTATCATTCCAAGATAGATGTTTCTATGCGTATGATTCTATACATAGTCCACAAAATGGCACTATATTTTGGATTTTGAACTTAAATTTCACGTTGTTCCACAAATGAAACATACACACAGTGAGGAATTGTTGGATAGAGTAGCGTAGCCCTTTTTTCTATGTTGTCATGCCTGTCTGAGATTATGCACATTCTTCCCCTCTGTGATTATACTTCTTTAAATCGTCTGAAGAACAATTTCCAAGATGCATCATTTTCTGAATCAACTATACCATAAGCAATTGATATAATTTCCCCTGTGAGAAAAAAAATCATGGAAACCTTAAAACACATGACGATAGTGTATTAAATCAATGAAACATATGACTATGATGCTCTAGTGGTATATTGATACTCTATGGGTATCATAGAGTGTTTTCGGTAAAGCACTGCTTTTTCTTCTCTAATACCACCAAAGTATATATATATATATACACTTTGATAGTATCAAGTATCAATTTAACTAGTTTTCACTGAATTAGTACCTTTTCATCAATTTATACTCTTTGGTATCAAGTAGCAATTGAGTAATTTTTTTACTGAAGCACTGCATGTTCCTCATTGATGTCATCATAGTGTATATATATGTATACTCTAATGGTATCAAAGAGTAATTGAGTAGTGTTTTTAGTAAAACACTACTTTTTCTTCTTTGATACCACTAGAGTAAATATATACTTTGATGCTATCAAGCATCAATTTCGCTAGTTTGCACTGAATAACCACCTCTTTCTCCTTGATTTCATCGTAGCATATATAAACTCTAATGGTTTGAAGCAGTAACTAGTAGTGTTTTCAGTGAAGCACTTCTTTTCTTCTTTAATACCACAAGCGTGTAAATATATATTTTCTGATGGTATCAAGCATCAATTTAGCCAGTTTTCACTCAATCACTACATTTTCCTTCTTGATACCATCAGATAATATATATACTTTGGTGGTATCAAACAGTAATTGAGAAATATATATACTCTAGTGGTATCAAGCAGTAATTGAGAAATTTTTCGACTAAAGAGTTGCAAAACAACCATTTAATAATACCAAAATAAGAAGTTGCATTGCTACTAAAGTAAAATTAAAAAATAACCATTTAATAGTACCAATATAAGAACTTATATTGTCATGTCAATATGATAAAATATAAGCAAAAATAAAAGTAAATGTTGGTAAATTTTGAGACATCAACAACAATAATATTTCAATATTTCTCTAGAATTCTATCACATGTTCTTCGATTGATTCCTTGTTCTCTACACCGGCTGCATGTTACTGTTGTGATGTATTCAGATTCTCCTTTTTCTCTTTTTTTTTTCTAGGCCTTCCTGCTCTGATTTTGGCCTTTGGTGAAAGGACCACTAATAAAGACACGTCATCGGGAATGTTACACATATTGGTATCTGGTAGAGGATGCTTTGGTACCTCATATGTCTTCATTAAAAACTCCCGAGTGTAGTAAGGAGAAAAATATGTATATTTTGTGAGGTGGTATTTGGCCAAAACTGCCACTGTATCGGCACATGGAAATTCATCAATTTGAAATTTCCACATGTGCTTGTCTTCTTTTGTTGGCAGACAGTGTGTTTAATATTACCATTTTTCACTACATAGACATATTGACTTGATGGGACAACCTGTGTTTGTGTTTTGATGAAAAATTGTAAATTAGTAGATGACTAAAAAGGTAGAAATAAGCAGATTTGAAAGTAAAGTACTGATTAATTCTCTCACCCCCCCCAATCATTTGTGCTTGTTTGACAGTATCATTCAACAATATCTCATACTTATCGGTCAATGTTGCTTGTGAATACTTTGCAGCAATACAATTTTTGTAATTCCATTTTTATACCATGGTTGTCATAAAATCAAGTAGATCAATAACTGGGAGATCTCTTGCATGTCTGTTTAATGCATTGACTGAATCTACTATGTTTGATGTCATTGTTGTTGTATGACTAGTTGTATAATGAGAGCGGATCCACTTGTGGTAACTAATATCTTCCAATTATGGTCTAAATCTATGATAAATACCATCTAGTTGTCTCATGAGTGTGTCAAATTCTTGAACAATGTACGCTCTTGACAATGCAAAGTATAAACATTTAATCTATTTTGCACTCTTTTCGAACATACCTTTCACATTGTTCCACTAAAACACACACACTGAGGAATTGTTAGATAGACTACCACAGCTCATTTTGCTATGATGTCATGCCTATCTAAGACTATGCACATTCCTTCCATTTCTGGGAATACTTCTTTCAATTGTCTGAAGAACCATTGCTAAGATGCATCATTTTCTGAATCAATTATACCATAAGCAATTGGTATATTTTTCCTTGTGTGAAAAATGCTTGGCAACGTTAAAATAGATGAAGACACTGCATTAAATCAATCAAATAGATAACTATGATACCCTAGTGATATATTGATACTCTATGGGTATCATAGAGTATTACAAGGGGGAAACATTTAAAATATGACCATATGTCACCTTTTGCATCTTGTGTGGCAGTCGTTAGCATTGTACCTCTGTATGTTGCCTTTAGGAATGTTCCGTCTACCACCATAGTAGGTTTGCATACCTCCAACCTTTAATTGGTGCACTTAATGCTATAAAACATATAAGAAAGAGGCGTCCTTCTTAGTGTCTAGTTATATAATTGTTCCTAGGTTTGTGATGATTGGTGGATTTGTACTCATTTGAGGCTCTTTTCTTGTGATTTTATGGCACTCAAGTAGATAAAGAGGCTACTTATCCTTTGAATTGTGTTGTTTCAGGTACTTTGATGATCAGGAAAGTAAACGATGAACAAAAATTGAATAGAAGTTGAAAAAGAACAAAACCTGGTAGAAAACAAGTCTTAAGTATCGCACATGCGGAAGACTATTCGCTTAAGCGAACTAGTAAACAATGTCAACCATCCGCTCAAGCGAAGACGCATGATTCTCTTCTACGAATTGGGCTAAAAAGGAGAAGGTTACTTAAGGGAACCTCAATTCGCTTTTGCGAAGTTTGCTTTTGTGAACCTCCTGCTGTTTTTTTGAAGCCCGCCTTTTTAGCCAAGGCATAATGGGAAATTCTCAAGCTTTGGACCCAAATTCAGAAAATAGGGTTAGAGTTGGGCAAATATTCATCATTCAAGAATTCTTAGAGAGAGAAACACATTCAAAAAGTAGATTTCTAAGTGTTCTTGATCTAAGGGTTGAGACGTTGAAGGAAAGCTGCCTCGCATTTCAGTTGTGGATTTGAAGATTGTTTTCTATTTTAGTAATATCTTTTATCTTTCTTCCTTTCCTTGTTCTTAATTTCTAGAAATTTGGGTGTAATGACTTGTATGAAATTAGGGTTTTTGTGCTAGAAATAGCTAAAGCTATTTGTGTGTTTGATTTATTGCTCTATTACTTTTTGTGATTCCTTGTTTCCATACTTGATTTAATGAAATAGGTTCAATCTAGTTTTCATGTTTGAATTTATAGGCTGAGAGTGCACTCTCAATCTTAGCTTCCGATCTCTGGTCGATGCTCGAAAGAGATTGATTGGAGTGGAGAATTAGATTGATAATTGCATGTTGACTTTAAATCTTGAATTTAAGATCGAAAGATGAAGTTTAGGGTTTCATTGTTGGGTGCAGTGATTCCTATGACATAGTCCACTTTAAGATGAGGCTCACTAGTCTTAGGGATAAGGTGAGAACAACCATGAGCGTAAAAAATCCTCATTATCCAATGACCAAAAAGGGTGAAGAAGGATCTCACGATAGACACCTTGCTTGGTGTGATGAGACGAGCCAATTCATATTTGAAGTTGACGGTTTACGACCAAACCAAGAGAAGAGGTGAAGGTTGATATAGAAGATATCTTGAGCTTGTGCTACAAACCCAAAGCAATAACAATCTAAGAAGCCGAAATAACTAGCATGATACTACAGTTGCAAGAAAAGGAAAAAACGATCATATATGGCAACTCTAGTTCACTTGAAGATGAGAGTGTCACTCACATGAAGGCTAAGAATTATGAATTCAATGCTCACATGGCCTAGTGACCCTTTCACTCTTTCCCAATGATCCAAAGCAAAAGCATGATTTGTAGTTGGGTTAGAGATTCAAGTCTTCAAAGTGGAGAGATCGGGTATAACGCTTGATGCTCTCTTGCATTCCCCATGCTCTTCGGAGTAAAATTTATCTCAAGTTTGGGAGACGGTTCATTGCCTCTAAGTGGAAACATAAATGGTGATGTACCCAGCGTCGCTCCGCGATGTTAAATTTTGTTCTTGATGGGAGGCACCCCATCTGTATCTAACTTAGTTTAATTTTGAGTTTTTAATTTCTAGATTAGGTTTAAATTTTTATTTTTGACCAGTCCTTGTGATTTTGGAATTAATTTGTACACATTTAGAGGCGTGAATCTTGAAGGAAATGAAGTTTGGGGCTTAAACCCCATTGGAAAATGACTTGGGAAGCATTTTGGGCGCCCATGCTCGCACAATGACCCCCCAAGCTCGCCCAATCAGAATGTGAGTAGCTTGACAAACTGGCCTTAGGTTTCGCAAAAGCGGCTCCCTCTCGCAAAAGTGAACACCACTTAAGCAGAGGGGAACTCACTTAAGCGAACCTCCAACCTTTCACCAGTAGTCACAAAAGTGACCAAACTTCGCTTAAGCTAAGGTAAGGCCTTTCAGAAGGTAGTTTAAGGGAGTCAAACGGACAAAACTCGCAAAATAAAAGGTCAAACTTTTCTCCCTTTTCACTTGTTCCAAAATGATTCCAACCTCTTGTTCTTCATTGTGCAAACACAATATGGTTGTCGTTTACTCTCTTGAAGTAATAATAATCATTGTTTACTTTTGATTACTTTTTTGAAAGTTGGGGGTAGTTAGTGGGCAGTAACTTCTCTAACTTGGGGGGTTAAAATTGTGATTGTGTTGACCGAATTCTCTGTCTAAATCGTTAAATGTGTGTGTGTGTGGGCTGTTTTAAAGTATTTGGGGATGTCTTGAGTACCCAATTCATGATCTCATTATTAAAATTAGCTTGGGCACCATGTGTTTGATAAAATGCCCTGCTCCCATTTGGGTTGTTTTATCTGGTTTTTATTAGCTTGTTGGATTGTTGTTTGGTTATTTTTGTTGTAGATTATTGTGATTGGTTGTTTCATTATGTCTTGGTTTTATTATATTAGTATATTTTGTTAGTTTATGTCTTTGTAATAATAAATTGTGATGATTGTGTTTCATTCTTGATGCCTTGAAGTAGGGGAAGTCTTAGTACCCGTAGCTTGTGAATTTGGGAACCATTGCAAAAGCTCAATGAAAAGGCCTAAACTTGCCCAAAGATAGATCGGGTGACATCATTCTTAAGAGAAAATCATCATTTGTTGAGTTTTGTTGGCTTGGTGAAGCTTTGATATGAGGTTGTGACTTGTTTGGTACTAATAGATTTAGTCAAGCCTTGTGAGTTATGAAATGAGCACCCCTCCGAAAGTTTGTGAAAGTGAATGATTTTGTGATAATGGGTTGACTCTTTTTGTGACTCCAATTTACTAGGTGGTGATTGTAAAATGGCTCATTTGTTCTTGACTAGGAAGTGAAATTAATCCGTCTTGAATAGCTTCATGCCATGTGTGGTGAGCCTTGTAACACCCCGAAAATTTCTAAATTAAGACTCGAACCATTCTTCATTTGTGAATAAGATCGTACCGATTGATTCTTAAATTTCTCATATGTGTAAAGGTAAATTCATTAGTGTGGGAATGATTTTGGATATCAATTAAGGTCACTAGAAACTCCTGGCACAAAGTAGAGTTGAAAGTTTCCTTACCGATTAAGTTTTGATGTAAGATTCTATTTGGGTCAAGTTCAAACGACCATACTTCTTAAAATATAAAGAGTTACATGGCCCATAACCTATCAAATTAATTTGAATCTTCCTTCCAACTCTACCAGTTTCGCAATAATCCGACTTTTGAGGAAAATGTTATGAGCATTTTAGTAACCTGATACAGTGCAGTCATGAATTAGCCGACGGAAAAACATTAAAAAGGGTCATTTTTCTCTTTTTACCTCTAAGAAAATGCTAAACAAATCTCTTGACTAATTAAAGGCTCAAAACAATCAGATTTTCACCCATTAATCCCCCATTCTGTTCTCTCTCAAACCCTAAGGCAAAATCCTAAGGAAAAATCAAAGTAAAGGACTTCAATTCAAGATTCTTTCAATCTTTTTCAAGATTCTTCTTCAAGGTAAGTCCTTCTCCAAGAATTTCATTCTTTCCAACTCAATTTCTGCATACAATTATGAGTCATTAATGAGAATCCTAATTCTTGACCATAGAGTTTCAAGAAACTAATTCAATAAAGCTCAAAAAATGTTTTCTTGATTTTTGACCTTCAAGCTAGGGTTTCAAGACTTATAATCAAGTTCTTCTTCAAGATTCTTTAAGAACCTTGTTCTTCCAGGTATGTAAGGCTATCATAGTATTGGACTAGTTCGTCCTCACGCCCTACATCTACTGTCAAATCAGAAAAGAGTAATCTAGGATTCTATCCCTAGATTTGAGTATTCTTGAGATGAGTTGATTTTGAGCTCTTGAGTTCCTGATTCTTTTAAAATTCTATTCCTAATTATTGAATTGTTATATGTTATGCATTAAGATTCTTGAGTTGATTCGTTCATGTCTATATTTCAACATGAACCATATGAATTGAGTATTCTTGAGATGAGTAGTATTGTTGAGTTGTGAGTTCCGAGTTCTTGAAACCTTGAGTTCTTGCGTTCTTGAATTCTGAGTACTGAGTTTCCATATTTCTATTAAGACCCTTGAGTTGAGTCGTTTATATCTATAATTCCTCATGAACCCTATGAATTGAGTTATAAATGTTGAGAAGCTTTTTAAAGCCAGCATTTAAGTTCTACACTTAGTTTTTGAGAAAGTAAAGATGAGTTTTGAGAAAGTGTTTTTAAAACATGATTAGTATGACAGTGAAGTGTGCCATCAATGTTTAAGCAGTATGGTATCCAGATATACCATCAATGTTTATGCAGTATGACTTCCCAAGTCATCAATGATCATATCATAATATGATTTTGATATATTTTTGAGAAAGAGTTTTCAAGTATGAATTGAGTAAGAGTATAAGGAACTAAGTATTCCCAAAGGTATCAGCTTTTACATTGATAAAAGAGAAACTTTGATTTGTAAATGAGTTATGAGTTCAAAGATATTTCAAGAGCAGTTACCTCTTTTAAGAGGATAGTTTGAGCAATTATCTCAAACCAGAGGAAGAGTGTTTTTAAACATTGAGCATGAGTATATATTATTGGGAGTAGTATTAAGCACAGATATGGGGATGAGTTCAGAAACCCACATTCCTCATAAACCATGTATGCCAACATGGGTACAGGATCATACTTTTTAGATGAATCCTAAGTGCCTTCGGGCAGAGCTTACTAGATCCACTTAGTTGAGGCGTTCTATACCCCGATAAGGTATAAAACAGTTCTGGCAACATGGGCGAGACACTGTATCATCACGTATCTCATAGTGATGGTTGTCGGTTAGACAATCTCCTAAATAAAGTTAAAAGTGTATTTTTATCATATCACTTAATATGTTGAGTTCAAAGATGAGTAAGTATTTTTGTAAATTTTTAATGATTTCACTTCTTTATTTCTTTACATTCACTTGAGTATATATCTATATCTATTGCAGTCCTTTCATTCGGTTATTTGTTATTAATCTATATTACATATTCGTACATTCAATGTACTGATGTCATTTGACCTGCATCTTTTAATGACGCAGATACAGGTTCTTAGGATCCTCAACAAGAGTCCTTTGAGATCACTTCATCTGCTCGCCAACTTTTGAGTAAGACCTCCTTACTTTCGGAGGACTCCAGTTTTATGAGTTGTCAGTAGTAGTTTTGTTGATTAGTCGTGGGTCTTGTCCCGACACACATCTTTGTACAGTAGAGGCTTCATAGATAGACAGTTTTGGAGAGTCTTTCAGTTTCAGATGTTTTACTTAAAATTTATGTTTCATACTCAGTATATTCAGCAAAGTTTTGAGATTCAGTAAACTCTTTTTAAACGTTTCTTTCAATTTGATGCTTATGTATGCTCAATTTTAGTCTTCCACATGTAGTCAGTCAGGATGAGGGTTCACATGGGACCAGTAATGGTTCTCGAGTGTCGGCCACATCCAGGGTGTAGGCTCAGGTCGTGACAAGTCTTTATGAATAATGTCGTGTGTTCACTTGTGTTAACTAGAACTTGCCTGTTTGGTCATAAAATGTTGGTCTTGATTGAGTTGGTTGTAGAAATGATCTTAGGCTTTCTTTGATTGTCCTTAAAGTCCACTTAGCCTAAAGATACCACCTTTTCCCTAAATGTATCCCTAGTTTTCCCCTTTAAGCATTATCCTTTTATTGACAACCACATTACAAGCCTTGACCCTTTTTGAAAAATAACCTTCTTTTGAACCCTTTCCCTCCTTAAACTCTAGAATCATGAAAGCTGAGGCTAAAAGCCTAAGTTGGGGGTGTTATAGAAAGATTATAGATTGATGCTTACCACATGAGGTCTTGTATTTTAAAAAAAGAGTTTGAGAATGGAGAAAAAGTCTCAAAGAAATAAAAAATGTAAGAAAATAAAAGAAAGAAATATTGGAAATAAATGTGAGACTTGAATCCTCCAAAAAGTTGAAAATGGTTGCATGTGGGGCATCTTGAAAGAGAAATAAGAAAATGATGTGAAGTGTGCATTGAGTTAAAAGGTGAAGAAAAGTGGAAAAGTTGTTGTTTGAAAAGTTGTTATGTAGTGTTCAAGGAGGGTGTAGTCATCTGTACCTAAATGATATCCTAACCTTCCCTTATCCTACATTAAAATCTTAACAAAGTCCTTTGAGATCTCCAACCAAACGATATTGAGCCAATGTTGTTTGAAAATATGGGCAAGCCTATGGTGTGGCAATTGTGTGCATGAGATGATTCGTTTAAAGTGTGAGTGCTTGTATTGTTGTCCCTTGTGTTGTGAATACTTGTGTGTTTTTGTGGGACATTTCTTTTCTTGTGAGGGCATGAAAGGTAGGATGGATTGGTGAAGTTAATAGATTCCCAAATTGAGTCAAGGGAAATTGTTAGAATACTAGTAATTATGAGTCACTTCTTGAGAATACTTGTTGTCACTAGATCACTCTTGGAACTCATTGAGTTTCGAAATTTGGTTTGAGTTTGAGGGGATATCTTGAATTGTTAATCATTTGTTTTCTTGCTAATTATTAGTCCCAACCAAATCCATGATCATGATTCTTATTGAGAATGAAAGAGTGTTGTGCTTAAATTGAGTGCCTCTTATGTTTTGAATTTTGTTTTTCTTGAGGACAACAAAGTTTTAAGTTGGGGGTGTTGATGAGTGGTGGATTTGCACTCATTTGAAGTTCTTATGATGTGATTTTGTGGCACTCAAGTAGATAAAGAGACTAATTATCCTTTGAATTGTGTTGTTTCAGGTACTTTGATGATCAGGAAAGAAAACGATGAACAAAAATGGAATAGGACCTGAAAAAGAACAAAAAAAAAACAAGTCCCAGGTATCGCACCTGCGGAAGACTGTTCGCTTAAGTGAACTAGTCAACAAGGTCAACTATCCGCTTAAGCGAAGACGCGGGGTTCGCTTCTGTGAATTGGGCCAAAAAGGCGGAGGTCGCTTAAGTGAACCTCAATTCACTTTTGCGAACCTCTGTTCACTTTTGCGAACCTCCTGCCGCTTTTGTGAAGCCCGCCTTTTCAAACGGGGGACAAATGGGAAATTCTTAAGGTTTGGACCCAAATTCAAAATATAGGGTTAGAGTTGGGCAATTATTCATCATCCAAGAATTTTTAGAGAGAAAAATCATTGTAGAGAGAGAAATACATTCAAAAAGTAGATTTCTTAGTGTTCTTGATCTAGGGGTTGAGACATTGAAGGCAAGTTGCCTCACATTTCAGTTGTAGATTTTAAGAATGTGTTCTATTTTAGTAATACTTTTTACCTTTCTTCATTTCCTTGTTCTTAATGACTAGAAATGTGGGTGTAATGACTTGTATGAAATTGGGCTTTTGTGCTAGAAATAGACAAAGCTATTTGGGTGTTTGATTTATTCCTCTATTACTTTTGTGATTTCTTATTTCCATGCTTGATTTCATGAAATAGGTTCAATATAGTTTTCATGTTTGAATTTATAGGTTGAGAGTGCACGCTCAATCTTAGCTTTCGATCTCTGGTTGATGATCGAAAGAGATTGATTGGAGTTGAGAATTAGATTAATAAATGCATGTTGACTTTGAATCTTGAATTTTAGATCGAAAGATGAAAGTTTAGTGTTTTATTGGTGGGTGCAAGGCTTTTTTTAATGAGAGATCTAAGTTAAGGTAGTGGGTTATTTTGTATTGGTATGATTGAGACCAAAAGGAGATATCACAATAAAACGCTTTGAGATCAAAAGATACTTAGCGTAATTGAAGATGACCTAGCCTACTTATTAGTGATTGATCTTGGATTTAATTGCAATGGATCGTTGAGTGTTAATTGAACCTAATGTTTTCCCAATTCCCATACATTCCTTACTTGATATCATCTTTGCCCCCATTAGAAGTGTAGTTATAAAAAATTGCCTTCTATTTGATATTTGTGTACCTTATATGTTTAGATTCAAAATAGTATCTAGTTAGTCTTTATCTTTTCAATCGTCGTTATTTTTTTCTTTGTGGAATTCGACCCCGACTCTTTGTTGGGTATTTTTATTGACGACGACCGCTCACTCTTTTGATTAGTTTTGAAGGAGTGATTTGAGTATTATCAAAAATGAAGTGAACCAGAGTTGCCATATATGATTTTTTTTGCTTTTTCTTGCAACTCTAGTATCATGCTAGTTATTGCTTTGGGTTGGTAGCACAAGATCAAGATATTTTTTATATCCACCTTCACCTATTCGCGTGGTTCGGTTTCAAACCCTTAAACTTCGATAATGAATTGGCTCGTCTCATCACCCCAAGAAAGGTGCCTATCGTGAGATCCTTCTTCGATCTTTTCGGCCATTAGATTATAAGGAGTTTTCACCCTCATGGTTGTTCTCACTTAGCTCGATGAGAGAGAGCCTCATCTAAAAGTGGTCTATGTCATAACACCTAGCTCGGTACACTTCTTAAAGACTTTCCATCACATCCGAGAGTAGGTGTAGGACTTTCTTGCCCCAAATGAGCTTAGCATGCACAACCTCACAAGGACATGGGTCGGTAGAGGGCATACCATTCCCAAAGATTTCGTGATCACAAAAATCCATCAAAACAAAAGAAAATAAAGACAACTATTCACAATCTATATTGAAACAAGTAAACTAGAATTCCTAAAGAAATTCAATATGCCTAATTGTTCACCAGCAGCGGCGCCGATTTTGATAACTCTCAAATCACTCCTCAAAACGAATCAAAATAATGAGCGGTCGTCATCAATAAAAATACCCAACATAGAGTCGGGTTCGAATCTCATAAGGAAAAATATAACGGCAATTGAAAATATAAAGGCTAACTAGATACTAGTTTGAATCTAAACATACAAGGTACACAAATATCAAATAGAAGGCATTTTTTTATAACTACAGTTCTACAGGGGCAATGACGATATCAAGAAAGGGATGTATGGCTATTGGAAAAACTTAAGGTTCAATTAACACTCAAGGATCCATTTCAATTCAATACAAGATCAATCACTAATAAGTAGGCTAGGTCATATTCAATTACGCTAATTATCTTTCGATCTCAAAGCATTTTATTGTGATATCTCCTTTCGGTCTCAATCACACCAATACAAAATAACCTACTACCTTAACTTAGACCTCTCTTTAAAGGAAGCCTTGCACCCAACTATGAAACCCTAAACTTTCTCTTTTGATCTCAAATTCAAGATTCAAGTCAATATGAAATTATTAATCTAATTCTTCACTCCAATTAATCTCTTCCGAGCATCGACCCGAGATTGAAAGATAAGATTGAGCGTGCACTCTCAACCTATAAATTCAAACATGAAAACTAGATTAAACCTATTTCATTAAATAAAGCATGAAAACAAGGAATCACAAAAGCAATAGAGCAATAAATCGAACACCCAAATAGCTTTGTCTATTTCTAGCACAAAAGCTCCAATTTCATACAAGTCATTACACCCACATTTCTAGAAATTAAGATTAAGGAAATGAAGAGAGGTAAAAGATATTACTAAAATAGAACACAATCTTCAAATCAAAATATAAATGCGAGGCAACTTGCCTTCAATGTCTCAACCCCTAGATCAAGTATACTAAGAAATCTACTTTTTGAATGTGTTTCTCTCTCTAAAATGTTCTCTCTCTCTAACAATTGTTGGATGATGAATATTTGCCTAACTCTAACCCTATTTTCTGAATTTGGGTCCAAAGCTTGAGAATTTCCCATTTTTCTCCTGTCTGAAAAGGCAGACTTCACAAAAGTTGAAGGAGGTTCGCAAAAGCGAACTTCGCAAAAGTGAACTGAGGTTCGCTTAAGAGACCTACACCTTTTTTTCCCATTCATAGGAAGTTAACCCCGCGTCTTTGCTTAAGCGGATTGTAGACCTTGTTGACTAGATCGCTTAAGTGAACAGTCTTCCGCAGGTGCAATACTTGGGACTTATTTTCTGCTAGGTTTTATTCTTTTTCAGCTCCTATTCCTTTTGTGTTCATTGTTTTCTTCCTGATCATCAAAGTACCTGAAAAAACATAATTCAAAAGATAATTAGCCTCTTTATCTACTTGAGTGCCACAATATCACAAGTAAAGAGCCTCAAATGAGTGCAAATCCACCACTCATAAGTTTGCATATTGCAACTTGTATGATATGCTGGTAACTGCGCATATGTATCTCTAGGTTGCCTCTACCATTTCAGCTGCTCTTTCCTTTGTCTGCCATTCTTGCATATATATCAAGTTGATACCATATGCATATTTGTAATCTTGTTGTATATCTGTTGGTTTGTACACTGTTTTTGGATCAACAATTTTTTGTTGTATGATCCTCTTTACAAAGAGTGTAGTGGCATGAATGTCTACACCAGATCTTCCATGTTTGGGGAAGGTGTGCACAACTCTAAACTCTTTTACATGAAACAAACCTGATGTTTTATGCTCCTCACCCTAAAAGTCCAACAACAAGTGTCGTTTATACAAATAACACCATACCTGCATGATGGATGCTATATGACATCACTTCTAGAGAAATACATATTTGGGGTAGGTATCAATGAGTAACTGAGTAGTGTTTTCACTAAAGAACTATTTCTTCTCCTTTGAAACCACTAGAGTATATATAGACTCTAATGGTATCGAAGAGTAACTGAGTAGTGTTTTCAGTGAAGCACTGTGTTTTCTTCTTTGATACCACCAGAATATACATATACTCTGATGGTATCAAGCATATATTTAGCTACCATCAGAGTATATATAAACTCTAATGGTATCAGGGAGTAACTAGTAGTGTTTTCAGTAAAGCACTACTTTTTCTTCTTTAATACTACCAGAGTATATTATATTCTCTAATGGTATCAAACATCAATTTAGATAGTTTTCACTGAATCACTACCTCTTCCTCCTTATTGTCATCAGAGTATATATAAACTTTAATGGTATCAAGGTGTAACTAGTAGTGTTTTCACTAAAGCACTATTTTTTCTTCTTTGATACCACCAGTGTATATATATGCTTTGATGGTATCAAGCATCAATATAGCTAGTTTTCACTAAATAACTAACTAGTAGTGTTTTCACTAAATCACTACCTCTTCCTCCTGGATATCATCAAAGTATATATATATATATTGTCACACCCCGAGCCTACACCCTGGGTGTGCCCCGAGCCTACACCCTGGGCATCCCCCGAGCCTACACCCTGGACGTGACAGGCACTCGAGAACCATTGTTGGCCCCAAGTGAACCCTTGGTCTGGCTCATCTCACAGCGGAAGACTTTCTCAACTATAGAAATCTCAAAACAAGCTCAACTCATAAGATATCATAAATAAAATAGTTTACTCAGTATACTCAAATGAACATAAGTGTTCAACTCAAAGTTTTTAAAATATCACAAAGGAAATGGAAAAGACTCCTCAACTACTACTATTTATGAAGCCTCTAATGACAATGATGGAAGTCAGGACCAGACCCACGACATCCTAACAAAATTTAAAAGTAAATAGGAATCCTCTGAAATCAAAGAGGCTCACCAAAGCAACTCTGGAACTGCACATGGTATCAACGGTACACCTGTTTATGACCCTGAACTCCTGTATCTGCATCATGAAATATGTAGGCCAAATTGCATCAGTACTTGGATTGTACAAGCATGCAAGGGGAAATCTATAGCACAGAAATAAGCTTGAACTTGATAAAAAGGAAGAACATACTCACCTCATCTCAACTCAACTCAAGGATACTCAATGATACTAAAAGATACTCAACCTCAGAAATACTCAACTCGGTTCAATATAAAAACAACAATAAAGATGCATTATAAAGAAAACTTTTAAAATATTAAAATACAATAATAACTCTTTTACTCTTATTTCGGTGATTCTCTTACCGACACCCATTATTATGAGTTATATGATGATACAACATCTCGCCCACGCTGCCAGAACTGTCCTATACCTTGCCGGAGTATAAGACATCCTCAACTAAGTAGATCCACTAAGTTATGCTTAAAAAGCAATAAGGAATCATCTAAAGAGTATGACCCTTTCTACCCACGTTGGCATACATGGTTTATGAGGACTTTGAGTTGTCTGAACTCGTCTCCATATCGGTGCTCAATACTACTCCCAATAATATAACTCATGATCATATGTTTAAAAATATTTCTTCATCCTCAAACTTTGAGATTATTACTCGAAAGATTTTCTTAAAAGATATTATTACTCAAAAGATTCTCTTAAAATAGATTATACTCAAAAACTACTCATGATAACATTTGCAAATCGATGTTTTCTCTCATTTTAAATGTAAAAACATTCACTCTTCGGAATACTTAGTTCCCATATATTCATTTTGAAAATGAAACTCAACTCTCCTCATCCCCATACTCAAGTACTCAAGTCTTAAAATAAGTTTAAAAAGTTTTGCAAAAAGACTTCTCAATTGACTCAAAGAACTTCCTCGAACTTTACTCTTAACTCTATCTTGAATTTGAATTATGAATTCAAGAGTTATGACTTTGATATGCATGATCGCTCAAGGATTAATGAAGATTTTAAGTGTGGATATCAAGTAGAAAACATAGGTACGATTCAAGGGAACGCACACGGAAAGAAGGAAGGAAGGTAGGGGACCTGGCGCACTGAGTGGCGTGGGGCGCCAGCCCCTAAACTATAGAAGGTGATTTGGGGCACACTGAGTAGCGCGGCGCCCCACCCCTATACCAAGATTTTTTTTTGATGAATTTTCTTGCTTCAACTTCATGTCTAACTCAACTAGAATCGAACGATTTCCCTCAAACCCTTTTAGATTCTTAGAACCCACATAATTACAAAAAAATCCACTCTAAATTACTCAAGAACAATATTCAAACACAAGATCCTCATCGCAAGAACTCAACGAAACCTCATATCAAAGATTGAAACACAAACTTCAAGAAACTCATCAAGAACTCAATATACCCAATCTTATGGATGAAATTAGTAAAATAACTCATGATTAGTGTGTGGGTGAACGAACCCATCACTATGAAAACTTACATACCTTGTTAGGATCAAATCCTTGGTGAAATCCCTCGACGAATGGAAGAAAACCTTGAACGCTTGAATCTTTGCTCCCTTTTTCTATTCTTGAACTTCTCTCTAAAATCCTAAGCGTATTTTAGAATTGTGAAAACTAATCTAAGTCAGTTTAGACCCCTAAAATATTACTAAAAACGAGTTAGGCTAGTGGGGTAAGGAAAAGACCAAAATACCCCTCCTTAATTCAGATGAATTTCCTTAATCGGACAGGCTGAACTCAAAAGGGCATATCTCCCTCATCCGAACTTGAAATTTAGCAAACTCGATGGTGTTGGAAAGAGGACTCAGAGATATTTCATTTAATACCTTATAGGCCACCTAACTAATCATGTGCTGAAAGTTATGGTTATTTGACGTTGACCCAAAACTCACAATTTAAGGCTAACTTGCAAAATTTTCAACTTTGCTCTTTCCAAATGGGTTCTTGCTAAAATTAACTCTTTCTAAGACCGAGGTGTTACAATATCTCCCCCTTGAGAACATTCATCCTCGAATGAGATTACTCTAAATAGAACTAAGGATGGCAACATCTAACACCCAGATGAAACACCTAAAATGCAAATTAACACAACATAGAATATCAATTTAAAGAGTGTTTTACAAAAAGTCATTACCTTGGTCTTGAATTTCTCCGGAAGAAAAGAGATTTGGGTATCTCTTCTTCATGTGCTCCTCAGCCTCCCAAGTAGCTTCCTCCACAGGACCTTGACTGATGCAACCTCCTTGGTTCTCAACTTACGAACCTGACGATCAAGTATTTCAACAGGGATCTCCTCATAAGATAGGTTGTCCTTAATACCAATTTTCTTAGTAGGTATAATAAGTGAAGGATCGTCCATACACTTCTTCAACATTGAAATGTGGAATGCTGGATAGACTGCTGCTAACTCTGGCGGTAGCTCCAACTCATAGGCTACATTGCCAATCCTCTTGGATATCCTGTAAAGACTAATATACCGGGGACTAAGCTTCCCCTTCTTGCTAAACCTCATAACACCCTTCATGGGTGAAACCTTCAAATAAACACAATCGTCCACCTCAAACTCCAAGTCTCTTCTCCTAACATCTATATAGGATTTCTGGTGACTTTGCGCTGTTTTCAACCTCTCTTGAATGATCTTCACTTTCTCCATGGCTTGATGAACAAAGTCTGGTCCTATCAGCCCTGCTTTACCAACTTCAAACCATCCAATAGGAGATCTACATCTTCTCCCATAAAGAGCCTCATAAGGATCCATCAGGATGGTAGAGTGATAACTGTTGTTGTAAGCAAACTCAATGAGAAGTAAGTGATCATCCCAATTACCCTTGAAATTGATCACACATGCCCTCAACATATCCTCTAAAGTCTGAATCGTACGCTTTGCTTGAACATCAGTCAGAGGATGGAAAGCAGTACTAAGGTTCACCTTCGAACCCAAACCCTTCTGAAAAGACTTCCAAAATTGTGCGGTGAATTACGCACCTCTATCGGAAATGATGGACACCGGAACTCCATGATGTCTGACTACCTCTTGAATATATAATTTGGCATAATCTTCTGCTGAATAGGTAGTCTTTACCGGCAAGAAATGGGATGATTTAGTCATTCGGTCTACAATCACCCAAATCGAATCATGCTGCCTTCGAGATGGCGACAACCCAGTAATGAAATCCATATTGATCATCTCCCACTTCCATTCTGAAAGATCTATGTTCTGAGCCATACCACCGAGCCTCTAGTGCTCTACCTTGACTTGTTGGCAATTCGGGCACTTAGCAACGAACTCTGCAATGCATCTCTTCATACTACTCCACCAATAGACTTCTCTCAAGTCACGATACATCTGTGAAGAACCAGGATGGATAGAGTATCTGGAGCTATGTGCTTCCTCCATGATCCTCTCTAGGAGTTCATCCATATTTGATACACACAATCTACCTTGATACCTCAATACACCATCTCCCCCTTGTTCAAAAGCCATCATTTTCTACTTATGAACATTTGCCTTCAATTCAAGCAAAATAGGGTCTTGATCTTGTTTCTCTTTCACTTCAGACACTAGTGATGATTCAGCTCCATTCATCACCAATTCTCCTCCTTCATTGGAATCCATTAACTAGATGCCCAATCTTGCAAGTATGTGCACGTCTTTGGCTAACTCTTTCTTACCTTCCTCAACATGGGCAGTACTACCCATAGACAATCTGGTCAAAGCATCAGCAATAACATTAGTCTTACCTAAGTGATAAAGAATACTCATGTCATAATCCTTGAGTAACTCCAACCACCTCCTTTGTCTAAGATTAAGCTCTTTTTGAAGACTCTTGTGATCGGTGAACACATCTATATGAACACTATAGAGATAGTGACGCCAGATTTTCAAAGCAATCACTACAGCAGCCAACACTAGATCATGGTTTGGGTAATTCTTCTCATGAATATTAAGTTGTCCGGAGGCATAAGCTATAACCTTGCCATTCTACATCAATACACAACTCAGTCCAACTCTGGAAACATCAGAATACACAACAAAGCCTTGTGTACCTTCCGGTAAGGTCAACACTGGGGCAGTAGTCGACTGCCTTTTCAATTCCTGAAAGCTCTTCTCACAAGCTTCAGACCATTGACACTTCGTTGCCTTCTGAGTTAACTTTGTCAACTAGGATGAAATAGATGGAAACCCCTCGATAAACTTATATAATAACTAGCCAATCCCAAGAAAGTTCTCATATTAGTTGGAGATGTGGGTCTAGGCCAGTTTGGCACTGCCTCAATCTTCTGAGTGTCAAGTCGAATCCCATCACCAGAAACAATGTGGCCTAAGAACGCCACTGACTTAAGCCAAAACTCACACTTAGAGAATTTGGCATACAACTCTCTATCTCTAAGAGTTTGGAGAACTACTCTGAGATGACTAGCATAATCCTCCTCATTCCTCGAATAAATCAGAATGTCATCAATGAATACGATAACAAACATATCAAGATAAGGCTTAAATACTTTGTTTATAAGGTTCATGAACATTGAAAGAGCATTAGTTAAACAAAAAGACATAACTAGAAACTCATAGTGACCATAACGGGTCCTGAATGTTGTCTTTGGGATATATCTTTCCCTTACTCTCAACTGATGATAGTCAGATATGAGGTCTATCTTAGAAAAACAAGTGGCACCCTGAAGTTGATCGAAAATATCATCAATTCTCGGAATGGGATATTTTTTTTTTGTAACCTCTTTCAATTGGCGGTAATCAATACACATTCTAAGAGACCCATCTTTCTTCCTCACGAATAAGACCGGAGCGCCCCAAGGTGAGACACTTGGTTGAATGAAACCATTATCAAGAAGGTCTTTCAACTGCTCTTTTAACTCTTTCAACTAAGCAGGAGCCATTCTATATGTCAGAATAGAAATAGGTCGAGTATTAGGAAGAATGTCTATACAAAAAATCTATTTCCCTCTCAGGAGGGACTCTGGGAAGATCATCTGGAAAGACTTGTGGAAACTCACTCACTATTCGAGCTGACTGAATAGGTGGTGTCTCAACACTAGAGTCATTAACTCGGACTAAGTGATAGATGCACCCCTTGGAAACTAACTTTCTAGCCTTAAGGTATAAAATAAAACAACCCTTAGGCAGTGCTGAACTACTCTTCCACTCAATAACTGGCTCATTCGGAAACGGGAACTTAACTACTCAAGTTCTACAATCAACTGAGGCATAACAAGCATGAAGCCAGTCCATACCTAGAATAACATCAAAGTCCACCATGTCTAGCATGACTAATTCAGCCATGGTGTCCTTGTGATTAACAGAAATGGTACAATCACGATAAACTCTCTCAACTAAAATAGACTCACTAACAGGTGTGGAAACACTGATGGGCTCAAGAAGTTTCTCAGGTGAATATCAAAATTCATAGCAATATATGGAGTCACAGAAGATAGACTCGCACCTGGATCAAGCAATGCAATACATCAAAAGTAAAGACTTTGATCATACCAGTAACAACATCTGATGAATTCTCTTTACTTGGCGATTGGTGATAGCATACAGATGGTTTGCTTCTCCACATGTCCCTGAAGTAGCTCTTGTAGGTGCAGCTCTGTCTGGCGGAGCCACTGAAGTTGAGTGGGCTATTGCCCCCATTACCACAACCCTCCCTATTCTTAGGGCACTCTCTTATGAAGTGACCATTCTTAGCACACTTGAAGCAACCAGTTGAGCCATCACGACACGCTCCTGGGTGGTTCCTACCATACTTAGCACATGCAGGAGTCCAATTAACTCCTTGTGCCACACTACCTTGAGAGTGTGCAGGTCTACCTCTGAAGTTCTGAGAATTCTGTTTCTTGAACTAACCTCTGTTCTTTGGTACAGGTGCACTAGTAGATGATGGACCATGTCCATTTGGCTTTTGTTGAAAGGATGACCGGTTCGCATTGCTCTTATGTTGCCCGAACTCATTTCCTGTTGTCTTAGCCTTCTTGTTCCGAAACTCTTCTCTATCTCTTAACTTGTCTTCCTCAACCTGCTGCACATGGATCATAAGTTTTTCTCTGTCCATGTCCCCTATTAACATAGCAGCCTTACCCTCTTTGCTTGATAGACGAGACAACCCAGACACAAACAAGCTCATCCTGCTCCTCATATCAGCAACCATCTCCGGAGCATAACGGGACAGTTGAGTGAACTTGAAGTCGTACTCATGCACACTCATGGATTCCTACTTAAGAGTGAGGAATTTTATTTCCTTTGCCTCTATCATTTCATGAGGAAAGAAACGCCCCAAGAAGGCTTCTTTGAATACAGCCCAGCTCACAATTGGTGCACCCTCAGCTCTACTTTTATTCCATTGCTCGTACCAAACTCTGAAACACCCTTCAATTAGTATTCAGCTAGTTCCACACGCTCAGCATCTGTAACATGCATCACCTCAAACACTTTCTACAACTCTTCCACGAAGTTTTTTGGATCCTCAATGACTCTTGAACCAGTGAAGTCTGGAGGATTCATCCTTAAGAACTCACAGATCCTGGATGTATCAGCAACATCCTGTCGAACCGCTCTTTGTTGACCAGCTTGATTGGCCACAGCTTGAATCAACATCCGGATAGCATCCCAGAACTCAGCATTCGTGACCTCTCCTTGGGGTTGCACTTCTGGTGCATTGGGGACCCCTTGATCCTGAGGATCAACATTTCTCCTAGCAGGAGGACCTCGAACAGCTCTTCGTGAGGCATAATCTGAAAAATACGTGCAAGAACGAATTAGAAAGAAAATTATATAGATTTGAACTCTATCACACGAAAAGAGTATGAAAGAAATGAGATAGTTCCTATATAGATGTGGCGTGCTTCACACTGATAACTAGGACTCTACAGACATGGTTTCATAGAAATCCTAGGACTCTTGAACTCTATGCTCTGATACCAAGTTTCTCACGCCCCGGGCCTACACCCTGGACGTGACTGGGACTCGAGAACAATTGTTGGCCCCAAGTGAACCCTTGGCCTGACTCATCTCTCAGCGGAAGACTTTCTTAACAATAGAAATCTCAAAACAAGCTCAACTCATAAGATATCATAAATAAAATAGTTTACTAAGTATATTCAAATGAACATAAGTGTTCAACTCACAGTCTTTAAAACACCATAAAGGAAATCGAAAAGTCTTCTCAACTACTACTATCTATGAAGCCTCTAACGACAATGATGGAAGTTGGGACAAGACTCACGACATCCTAACAAATTGAAAAGTAAATGGAAATCCTCTAGAAGCAAGGAGGCTCACCGAAGAAACTCTAGAACTGCACGTGGTATCAACGGTGCACCTTTTGATGACCCTGAACTCTTGTATCTTCATCATGAAAGATGCAGGCCAAATGGTATCAGTACATGGAATGTACGACCATGCAAGGGGAACTCTAAAGCACAGACATAAGCTTGAACTTGATAAAAAAGTAAAACATACTCACCTCATCTCAACCCAACTCAAAGATACTCAAACTCAGAAATACTCAACTGAGTTCGAAATAAAAGCAACAATAAAGATGCATTATAAATAAATGTCATATACCTTGCCGGAGTATAAGAAATCCTTAACTAAGTGGATCCACTAAGCTATGCTTAAAAAGAAATAAGGAATCATCTAAAAAGTATGACCCTTTCTACCCACGTTGGCATACATTGTTTATGAGGACTTTGAGTTGTCTGAACTCGTCCCCATATCAGTGCTCAATACTACTCTCAATAATATAACTCATGCTCATATGTTTAAAAACATTTCCTCATCCTCAAACTTTGAGATTATTACTCAAAAGGTTTTCTTAAAGGAGATTATACTCAAAAACTCCTCATGAACTCATTTGGAAATTGATGTTTCGTCTCATTTTAAGTGTAAACACATTCACTCTTGGGAATACTTAGTTCTCATTTATTCATTTTGAAAAATGAAACTCAAATCTCCTAATCCCCATACTCAAGTACTTAAGTCTTAAAATGTTTTAAAAAAAGACTTCTCAATTGACTCAAAGAACTTGCTCGAACTTTACTCTTAACTCTATCTTAAATTTGAATTATGAATCTAAGAGTTATGACTTGAATATGCATGATCTCTCAAGGATTAATGAAGATTTTAAGTGTGGATATCAAGTAGAAAACATAGGTATGATTCGAGGGAAAGCACACAGAAAGAAGGACGTAAAGGTAGGGGACCTGGCGACCCTGGCGCACTGAGTGGCACTGGGCGCTAGCCCCTAAACTACAGAAGGTGATTTGGGGTGCACTGAGTAGCGCAGCACCCCACCTGTATACCCAGATTTTTTTGACAAATTTTTGTGCTTCAATTTCATGTCTAACTCCCCTAGAATCGAACGATTTCCCTCAAACTCTTTTGGATTCTTAGACCTAACATAATTACAACAAAATCCCCTCTAAATTACTCAAGAACAATACTCAAACACAAGATCCTCATCACAATAACTCAACAAAACCTCATATCAAAGATTGAAACACAAACTTCAAGAAACTCATCAAGAACTCATCAAGAACTCAATATACCCAATCTTATGGATGAAATTTGTAAAACTCATGATTGGCATGTGGGTGAACGAACCCATCACTATGAAAACTTACATACCTCGTTAGGATCTAATCCTTGGCGAAATCCCTCGACGATTGCAAGAAAACCTTGAACGCTTCAATCTTTTCTCCTTTTTTCTCTTCTTGAACTTCTCTCTAAAATCCTAAGCATATTTTAGAATGATGAAAACTTATATAAGTCAGTTTAGACCCCTAAAATATTACTAAAAATGAGTTAGGCTAGTGGGGTAAGGAAAAGACCAAATACCTCTCCTTAATTCAGATGAATTTGCTTAATCTGACAGGCTGAACTCAAATGGACATATCTCCCTCATCTGAACTCAAAATTTAGCAAACTCAGTGGCGTTGGAAAGAGGACTCAGAGATCTTTCATTTGTTTCCTTATAAGCCACCTAACTTGTCACGACCCAAGGGTACCCCCTAGACGTAACATGGCACATAGAACCCCGAAAGGAACCATGTAAGTCAATTAGTATATCATAACATAAGTAAAGAACAATAAAGAGTAAAAACACATTTCAAGTCTTAAGATTTTTCATAAAAGCATAGCGGAAGTCTAGACTTGTCTCAATTAGCCATCTATTACAATCGAAGTATCAAATAGGGTCACAGCCCTTACAACACAATCTGAAAGTCTAATACAATGAAAAAAAGGAACTACAAATGACATCATCCATCCTCGAACCATGAGGACTCACCACAAGCAAGGAGAATAGTCTATCCAAGCTTTGATCAAGAAGGAGATCACCTCAAGAACCGGACCCTACACTCATGGAAAAATGTAGAAAATATGGGTTAGTACAAAAATGCACTAAGTATGATAGTCATGCATGAAAACCTTGAAAAGCATGCTAAAAGGAAATTTTAGTTGAATGCATGCAATTTGCTACGTGAAAGCATCATTTTGAAGATAGCGGAAAAACATAAGTCATAAGCATAACCAACTCATAGGTCATCACATCATAAAAGAAACATACCATAGATACCCTCCAAGCTTACTTGTGCAATGCATGAATAAGATCCCATAATCCCACCCATACTAAGTAAAACTCCTTAAGTAACCATAGTCCATATTTCATACTCTTGTTCATTTTATTGTGCTATTGGGAATAAGCCTTAACCGACATAGACCATGTGAGCTAACATGAAATCCGGCATCTACCCCACACCGAAAAGGGGTTGTTCTACTTGCCTAAGGTAGAACCATACTCTTAGCTTAAGTGGATCCACTAGCTAAAGACCTATGTGGGCACATAGTTACGGGATAGGGAGATTGCTACTAGAAACCCGGACTCAACTAAGGTAGAAGGTTTCCATCTCATGAGATATACTTTGGAAAGCCGGACTTAACTATCGTATAAGCTTCCATCTCATATTCAAATCCACTTGGTTCTAGGCATTAATTCCCATAGATTACATATTAAGTCTTGACTTAAGTTCATATTCAAGGAAGAATGTCTTGACACTCAATCCAACATAAATCATATTATAGCTCATAGATTCAATAGGTGAGACTAGTCTTCCAACCTTAGAATCACTACATGTGACAAACCTTTCACATCATATTCATATATAAATGTGTACATGAGGATAACTTCCAACAACACAAAAACTAGATCATAATCATATTCACTTTACTCTCAAAGTGTTCATAAAACATATAAATAATTCTCATAGGTATGCATGATTCATATACTTTGCCCTTCAAGGACCATAGATCGTATTTCACCAACACATCTAGGATTACTATATTAGACATGGATGATAACATAATTCAAGTAGTTCATCTACTACAATGCATAATTCTATCATATTCTACTTGAATCAATCAATACCCACACTTTAAGATCCAAATTGGGAAAATAGGGGAATTCATGGATTCTTGGGGAATTCATCTTAAAAACAGTAAATAATCATCAATTTGATCATAATATAAAGCAACTAAATCATTAGAATCATTTTTGAAGTGAATCCATGACTTGGAGTAAAACCCTAGCTTCTTGGGGAAATTACAAGTTTTGAAATTAAGTTTGGAGGGACTCCATGGATGAAAATTATCCATGGATGAAGGACTACCATACCTTGATGAAGAATTACCACAAATTTGAGGAGAGAATATGTATCCTTCAACCCTAGCTTCACCTTTCTTCTTCTTCTTCCTTGGAGTTCTAGAGAGAATATTTTGGAGAGGGTTTTGGTTTTGATTTGGGTATTTAGAAATTATGATTTAGATGGTTTAGTTTAGTGACTTAAAAACCTTATATAGGTGTCCTAATAATGTATACAACGACGTCACTTAACCCCACTTAAAATAGGAAATCCCCCTAATGCCCCTAAGTGAAACTGCCTTTTGGCAGTTACAGGCATGACCTACGACCCATGACCCACGGACCGTGGGTGGGACCACGGCCCATTCTGGTTGGGCGTGGTCGGTGTTCTGGGGCTAGTTTTTTGGGGGCTTGACCCACGACCCCTACCCATGGGGCGTGGGTGGACCTACTGGGCATGGGTTGCCCTCGTGGGTCACTGACCAGGTCACTTTTTGAGGCTTTTCCTCAAGGACCCATGGTTGGTCCTTGGGGTTTAAACCTTGACGTTCTAACACGATATCATGAATTTTAAGGTACGGGAAGGTACGTTCAAGGCTCTAACCCTAATGTGAAGCTCTAGCTTAGCCTATTAGTTTCCGGAGTGTTACATAACTCATCCTGTTCTAAAAGTTATGGTTGTTTGAAGTTGACCCAAAACTCAGAATATAAGGCTAACTTGCAAAATTTCCAACTTAGCTCTTTCCTAATTGGTCCTAGCTAAAATTAGCTCTTTCTAAGACCGGGGTGTTATATATATATACACTCTAGTGGTATCAAACAGTAACTAGTAGTGTCCGGAGCCAAAAGGGCCACTTTTTTTCCTTCAAAAAGCATAAACGACCTATCAATTTTTTTAAAACCAAAAGGGGCAAATCGCTCCCTCAGGAGAGGGAGCGATATCCTTTGCACATATTAGCCCCATTAACTTCGTTAAAAAAAATTCTCAAGAAAATTGCTGCCCCAACAGCGAACGTTTTTTTAAAAATATTAAAATTTAAATCGCTACTTCAGCAGCAATTTTTTCAAAAAAAAAAATTAAAAATACAGAAATCGTTGTTGGGGCAACGATTTTCCATAATTTTAATTTTTTAAAAAAATTGGTTCTGCCATAGCGATTTCTCCAATTTATTTTTTTTTAAATTTTTTTTTTTTTTATAATAAGGAGCAGTGATTTCCTACAAAAAAAAAATTATGGCATGTACATTACGAAACTTAGAAGTCACATGCAAACCTATAAAAAGAAAAAGTTCACATGTTCCATATAAACTTCTTATAAATTGAACATTATTGAAATATAATTTTTTCAAAGTTTGTATCTCTCACTTCAAACTTTTTAAAACTTTTTCAAAGTCTTTCATTTATAAGGTAAATTTTGATTTCTTTTACTTTAAATTTTAAGAATTAGTTATTAACTTTTATTGTATTGTGAAAATATTTTTCTTTAAATAATTATATTAACATTAACAATTATTTTGATATTTTGTTTATAGATATGCATCCTTCAAATATGCACGTACATCCTGGTCTTGTGAAGTATGATGTATTAAAAATTTAAGTTGATCATTGTTTAGAAGGAATTTGGAATGGTAGCTTAAGAGAAGAGAAAACTTGCTTATATATATGTCGCGGTGATGTTGAATTTTGGCAACATATAAAGTATCATTCATTAGGTCCTCGCATTCGTCAGTATATTAAAACTTGTAGGTTTAATGGATATTTTTTATGTAGAATTTGTGTCGTATGACTCTGGACTAATTTCGACTTTAATTGAAAGTTGGCGTCCAGAAATGCATACCTTTCACAAGCGAACTGGCGAGGCTACCATAACTTTGCAAGATGTAGAAATTTTGTTTGGAATGGTGATAGATGGTAGTCCTATAATTTTAAATGGTGCTAATACTTTAGGAGTTTTGTGTAGACAAGAAATGATGTTTGAATTAACGGAATGGTTACCCGATAATGATTGTTTTTCTGGTCTTAGTAGATTGTTAACATCTAAATTAATCGAGCATATTGAGGGTTTAGATGATATTACTAATCATTCAACTGAGCATGAGGTGCAACAGAGGTTTAGATTATATTTATTATGGTTATGTGGTGGGTCAATATTTCCAGATAAATCTAATAATAAGCTTAATTTGGAACTGTTGGTTGCATGAGAAATTTAAACGTAATATCAACACAAGCATGGGGGGAAGCCGCATTATCATATTTGTATATTTTCTTATGTAGTGCATCAATGAAACAGTCAAATGAAGTTTGTGGATTTCTCTCTTTAGTGCAGGCATGTCACGCCCCGAAGCTACCATCAGGACGTGGACACGGGAACTAGGATCACGAGTGACCCCAAGCTAACCCTGATGGCATAACATAAGCATACTATGATAACTGAAATAAGATAAATTTGTGCGGAAGCTTAAACATGAGATAAAGTGAAAGTGATGGCGAATACTCATTCTACATCTGGATATTTAATCTGAGAGTTTAACGACAACTGAAATATCAAACTCGAATCTAAAACTGATTCTAACTATGTCTGAAATAAAACCTCTAACTGACTAGAGATGTTGGGACATGCCCCAGCTAAATCTAGCAAAATCTGAAACTAAAGACTGAAAGTAGAAAGATAATCATGTCAATCATCCTCGAAGAATGAGGACTCACCACTGATGCTGCTAGACTGAAGATTGGGAACCGATCTATGCATGATCTGGAAGCTGAGAACCTGAACCTACATCACGAGAAGATGTAGCGCAGAGTATGCATCAGTGCTTGAAAGGTACTAAGCATGCAGGATAGAGTAAAGCTAAATAATAACATAACTGAAAAAAGCATATAACTGAGCAATGATATGATATAAGCATGGTACTACACTGAAAATACTGAACATGAACTAACTGAATGCAATGACCAAGTTTATAACATACTGAGACTAAAATCTGACTGTAACTGATAACATGGTCAATGCAATAGAATCTGACTATGAGGGAGCTACTAATAACCGACATAAAACCACATGAGCTAAATGTGGAGTCTGATGTATACGCCTCATCGAGAGGACCCAATATACCCTGCCAGACGTATAGAGGCATGACTGGCGTGATCACTAAAATGATGCCCACAGAGGGGACTTACAACCTACAGGGCACGTAGTTCTGGAACTTAAGGGTGACTGACCCTAGTCCAACTCGGTATTAAGTCTACTCCCAACTGATTATGTAAATAACACATTATGACTGAATATGTGTAATACTGGATAGCTCAAAATACTGACATGCAAAATCTGAGAATGCAATATTAATGTACTGATAATGAAACATTTGAATCTGAGGCATGTATATCTGAAATAACAGACCTAGCATGTGTAATCATGAACTAAAAGAACTACATAGCTAGGGTTGTGAGTTTACGAAAGTATCTACGCAAAACAATACTAAAATCATGATAATCTGATTAGGAACATTAAAGTAACTAATTCATAATGATCTTCTAAAATTCTAGAAACCCTAGGTCTAGATAATATGAAGGGAATCAAGAACCTGACTGAATTCTAGGGACCTAATGGGTGAAAGGAACCCACTAGTAAAATTCCACTTCCCTGGTGACGAATTCCATGGAGAAATCTTTCGATTTTGGGCTGGAACTGATGAAAATCTTGCTGCGTTTTGGAACTAGGGCTGGTCGACATCTTCTTCTCTATTTCTCTAGTTTGATCGATTTCTTGGTGAATGATTTGACTAGGGTAAGTTCTAATTAAGTTACTAGGATTAAACTGACCCAAACTACATAGTTTAGGGGGTTAAACGATGTAGTTTAGGGGTCCAACGCATAAGGAAAAGACCAAACGACCCCTTACTTAAAAAGCTGTCGGGGCCACCGACGGGACTGACCGACAGATCGTGGATGGACCGACGGTCCGTGCTGGTCATTCGTCGTTCAACGTCTGGGACTGAAATTGGGAGGTCTGACCTACGGCCCTTGACCACGTACCATGGTCTGACCTACAGTCCGTAGGTCCTGGTGTAGGTCGACACTTAGCTAATTTTTCTGAGGGTTCTGGGCGCAGGTGGCCATCCACGGACCACCAGCACGGGCCGTGGGTGGCAACCGTGGGTTGCACCTTCAACTTTTAGAAATCTACATTTTGGTGTGTTTTCAGATACAGGGTGTTACATTATCTCCCTCTTGGGAACATTTGTCCTCGAATGAAGACTAAACTAGCTGAAGATTGAGGGAAAGATCTACAAACCCCACCACAAATATCTAGAAACTGATTTCTAACTGAACTGAGTTCCAAGGACATGCGAATACGCTGAAAATGCAAGTACAAACTTAAGGAACATGATACTAAGACTGAATCTGTGCATAAATGATTGAAAAACTGGAGAGGAACTATTACCTCAAGCTGGAATGGAATCGGAAGGAAAGAGATGAGGATACTTGGCCTTCGTGGCTGCTTCTGCTTCCCAAGTAGCTCCCTCTACGGACTGACTCCTCCACAAAACCTTAACTGAAGCGACCTCTTTATTTTTCAACCTTCTAACCTGACAATCAAGAATCTCAACTGGCACATCCTCATAAGTGAGACTATCTTTCACAGTTACACTCTCTAAAGGTACTATAAATGTTGGATCACCCACACACTTCTTCAACAACGAAACGTGAAAGACCGGATGCATTGTTGCTAGTTCTGATGGCATCTCTAACTCGTCCGCCACTTTACTAACACTTTTCAAGATCTTGTAAGGGCCTACATATCTAGGACTGAGCTTCCCTTTCTTGCCAAACCTCATAACCTCCTTCATAGGTGATACTTTCAGGAAAACCCAATCATCAACTTGGAACTCCAAGTCCCTTCTCATTACATCTGCATAGGACTTCTGGCGACTCTGGGCTGTCTTAAGTCTATCTCTGATGAGCTGCACTTTTTCTATAGCATCATGAACCAAATCTGGTCCTATCAAGGCTCCTTCACCTACTTCAAACCAACCAACTGGAGATCTACATCTACGCCCATACAATGCCTCATAAGGGGCCATCTGAATGCTAGAATGGTAGCTATTGTTGTAGGCGAACTCGAAAAGAGGAAAGTGATCATCCCAACTACCCTTGAAGTCGATCACACAAGCTCTCAACATGTCCTCTAAGGTCTAAATGGTACGCTCTGCCTGACCATCCATCTGCGGATGAAACGTTGTGCTAAGATTAACCTGAGTACCAAGACCTTTCTGAAATGACTTCAAAAAATGAGAGGTAAACTGAGGACCTCTATCTGAGATGATAGACAAAGGAACCCCATGCAACCTGACTATCTCATTAATGTAAAGCTTGGCGTAGTCCTCCACCGAGTCTGTAGTTTTAACAGCCAAAAAGCATGCAAACCTAGTAACTCTGTCTACTATCACCTAAGTGGAGTCATGTTGTCTGCGAGTACGAGGTAAACCTGTAATGAAGTCCATGTTGATCACTCCCCACTTCCAAGTAGGAATGTTGATCTCTTGAGTCATACCCCCCTAGTTTCTGATGTTCTACCTTCACTTGCTGACAATTGGGGCACTTAGCCACAAAATCTACTATATCCCTATTCATGCCATTCCACCAAAAGACTTCCCACAGATCACGGTACATCTTAGTGGCACCTGGATCAATAGAATATCTGGAATTATGGGCTTCTACAAAAATCTGTTGTCTCAACTCACCCACCTTAGGAACACATAATCGACCCTGATAGCGAAGCACACCATCTCCCTTTTGGGAGAAAACCTCCACTCTCTACTGATGAACTGCACCCTTTAGTTTAAGATATATCAGATCAGTGTCTTTCTTTTCCTTAACCTCCACTACCAATGAAGATTCTGACCCATTCTAAACTGTTACACCATCATATGATATGTTCATAAGGCGAACTCCCAAGCGAGCAAGCCTGTGAACATCTTTGCTAGTTCTTTTCTTTCTTCCTCAACATGTGTTGCACTACCCATAGATAGTCTGCTAAGGACATCTGCTACTACATTGGCCTTACCAGGATGGTAAAGCACATTCATGTCATAGTCCTTGAGGAATTCAAGTCATCTCCTCTGGCGAAGATTCAACTCTTTCTGGGTGAACACATACTGAAGGCTTTTATGGTCTGTGAACACATCTACGTGAACACCATATAAGTAGTGTCTCCAAATCTTAAGTGCAAACACCACTGCTGCAAGCTCGAGGTCATGAGTCGGATAATTCTTCTCATGCACCTTAAGTTGTCTAGAAGCATAAGTCATAACCTTACCTCACTGCATCAACACACAACCTAGGCCGACTCTAGACGCATCACAATAGATAACATAACTGTCTGAGTCCTCTGGTAGAGTCAAAATCTGAGCGGTAGTCAACCTAGTTTTCCGTTCTGCGAAGCTCTTCTCACAATCATCTGACCACTGAAACTTAATCTTCTTCTAAGTCAACTTAGTCAATGGAGAAGCTATGGATGAAAATCATTCCACGAACCTTCTGTAACAACCTGTTAGACCCAAGAAACTTCTAATATCTGTAGGAGAGGTAGGTCTGGGCCATTGTTTCACCGCTTCTATTTTTTGAGAATCCACTCGGATCCCTTTGCTAGATATTATATGCCTGAGGAAAGCAATTGATTGTAACCAAAACTCACATTTGCTAAACTTAGCAAACAACTGGCGATCTTTGAGAGTTTGCAGAACAACTCTCAAATGAGTCGCATGTTCTTCCTCATTCCTAGAGTAAATGAGAATATCATCAATAAAGACGATCACAAACAAGTCCAAATACTGCTTGAACACTCTGTTCATCAAATCCATGAAAGTTGCAGGAGCATTGGTTAGTCCAAATGACATAACTACAAATTCATAATGACCATACCGAGTTCTGAAGGCTGTTTTTAGAATGTCACTATCTCTGACTCTGAGCTGATGATAACCGAATTTGAGGTCTATCTTGAGAAATGACTAGCACCCTGAAGTTGGTCAAACAAGTCATCAATCCTGGGGATAGGGTACTTATTCTTGATTGTGACTTTGTTCAACTGCCGGTAGTCAATGCACATTCTGAGAGAACCATCTTTCTTTTTCACGAACAACACTGGTGCACCCCATGAGGAAATACTAGGTCTGATGAAGCCCTTATCTAGAAGGTCTTTCAACTGCTCTTTCAATTCCTTAAGATCCGCTGGAGCCATTCTATAAGGAGGAATAGAAATAGGTTGGGTATCTGGAAGGAGATCAATTCTAAAGTCGATTTCCCTTTCGGGAGGAACTTTGGGAAGATCTTCTGGAAACACTTCTGGGAATTCATTAACTACTAGAACAGACTCAAGAGTTGGGGTTTCGGAGCTTGAATCCCTAACCCAAACTAGATGATAGAGATAACCCTTAGAGATCATCTTTCTGGCCTTAAGGTAAGAAATGAATCGACCCATAGGCACTAAGCTACTACCCTTCTATTCTAAGATTGGTTCGTCTGGAAACTGAAAACGAACAATCCTAGTTCTACAATCGACTGAGGCATAACAGGAATGTAACCAATCCATGCCTAGAATGATATCAAAGTCTACCATTTCTAACTCTAAAAGATCTGCTGAGGTGACTTTTTGAGAGACTATGACAGGGTAATTTCTGTATACCCGTCTAGCTATAATTGGGTCACCGACTGGAGTAGACTAACATCGAATTTTACTGCTATATAAGGAGTTACAAATGACAAAGTAGCCCCTGTTGTGTTTCCACTGAGTGAACCACATGTGAGCCAAATCCTTAAGCTGGTAGGATGCCAATTCCACCCTATCACTACCAGTCACTTGCATCACTCCAAATATTTTCTTAACCTCATCAATGAAATTATGTGGGTGCTCACCAACTTGCGACCCTAAAACCTCAGGCGCATTCATCCTAAAAAAATCACGAACTCTAGCGGTAGCTGACCCAACATTAGCATTTGCAAGAGCTGGAACCTGATGGTTGTTCTGATTAGTCACACTCTGAGCCAAAAGTTGGATAGCATTTCAAAACTCTACATTCGAAACTTCCTGATCTGGGACTGGAGGAGCTGTGTTAGCATTCCTTGCGTGAGCTCTATGAGGAGGCATGATCTGAAATGCATAACGATGAGTTAGAGAGAGATCATACCAACGCACGATAATAATATCAAGTAAGTGAGGCTTTTCTAAAACACTTTGTAGCTTCCCCCTCATTAGATGTGGTGCACTTCACACCCATGGAAAGGACTCTACTAAGTGCGGCTTTTCAAACATCCTAAGACACTTAAACCTAATGCTCTGATACCAAGTTTTTTACACCCCTAAGCTACCCCCAGGATGCGGACACGGGACCTAGGATCACGAGTGACCCCAAGCTAACCCTGCTGGCATAACATAAGCATACTATGATAACTGAAATAAGATAATTTTGTGCAGAAGCTTAAACATGAGATAAACTGAAAGTGATGGGGAATACCTATTCTAAATCTAGATATATAAGCTGAGAGTTTAACGACAACTGAAATACCAAACTCGAATCTAAAACTGATTCTAACTATGTCTGAAATAAAGCCTCTAACTGATTAGAGATGTTGGGACATGCCCCAGCTAAATCTAGCAAAAACTGAAACTAAAGACTGAAAGTAGAAAGATAATCATGTCAATCGTCCTCGAAGAATGAGGACTCACCACTGATGCTGCTAGACTGAAGATCGGGAACCGATCTATGCGTGATTTGGAAGCTGAGAACCTGAACCTACATCACGAGAAGATGTAGCGCAGAGTATGCGTTAGTACTTGAAAGGTACTGAGCATGCAGGATAGAGTAAAACTGAATAATAACATAACTAAACAAAGTATATAACTGAGCAATGATATAATATAAGCATGGTACTATACTGAGAATACTGAACATGAACTAACTGAATGCAATGACCAAGTTTATAACATACTGAGACTGAAATCTGACTGTAACTAATAACATGGTCAATGCAATAGAATCTGACTATGACGGAGCTACTAATAACCGACATAAAACTACATGAGCTAAATGTGGAGACTGATGTATACGCCCCATCGAGAGGGCCCAATATACCCTGCCAGACGTATAGAGGCATGACTGGCGTGATCACTAAAATGATGCCCACAGAGGGGACTTACAACCTACGGGGCACGTAGTTCTGGGACTTGAGGGTGACTGACCCTAGTCTAACTCGGTATTAAGTCTACTCCCAACTGATTATGTAAATAACACATTATGACTAAATATGTGTAATACTGGATAGCTCAAAATACTGACATGCAAAATTTGAGAATGCAACATTAATGTACTGATAATGAAACATTCGAATCTGAGGCATGTATATCTGAAATAACAGACCTAGCATGTGTAATCATGAACTAAAAGAACTACATAGCTAGGGTTCTGAGTTTACGAAAGCATCTAGGCAAAACAATACTAAAATCATGATAATCTGATTAGGAACATTAAAGTAACTAATTCATAATGATCTGCTGAAATTCTAGAAACCCTAGGTCTAGATAATATGAAGGGAATCAAGAACCAGACTGAATTCTAGGGACCTAATGGGTGAAAGGAACCCACTAGTCAAATCCCACAAACCTGGTGACGAATTCCGTGGAGAAATCTTTCGATTTCGGGCTGGAACTAATGAAAACCTTATTGCATTTTGGAACTAGGGTTGGTCGACTTCTTCTCCTCTATTTCTCTAGTTTTATTGATTTCTTGGTGAATGATTTGGCTAGGGTAAGTTCTAATTAAGTCACTAGGCTTAAACTGACCAAAACTACGTAGTTTAGGAGGTTAAACTACGTAGTTTAGGAGGTTAAACGACGTAGTTTAGGTGTCCAACGCATAAGGAAAAGACCAAACGACCCCTGACTTAAAAAGTTATCAGGGCCACCGACGGGACTGACCGACGGACCGTGGATGGACCGACGGTCTGTGCTGGTCAGCTGTCATTCGACGTCTGGGACTGAAATTTAGAGGTCTGACCTACGGACCGTGGTCTTACCTACAGTCCGTAGGTCCCGGCGTGGGTCGGCACTTAGCCAATTTTTCTGAGGGTTCTGGGGAAGGGTCGCAGGTGGCCATCCACGGACCACCAGCACGGGCCGTGGGTCACCCTACGGTCCGTGGGTGGAAACTGTGGGTTGCACCTGCAACTTCTGGAAATCTGCATTTTGGTCTGTTTTCGGATACGGGGTGTTACAAGGCATACAATTTTTTTTAGTTATTTTTTATATTTTAGTAATAAGCACTTTTAAATTTAATTATATTCTAAAAATTGTTAAATTCTTTTTATTGTAGATTTGGGCATGTGGGAATGAATTATTCCCCTACAACCATCATTGTTCCCTCTAAGGACTAACCAACTTGAGGCTCCAACTGCGCTTGCACGTAAATGGGCTCGACATAGAAATCATCAAAATGAGGCACAAACTATAATCGGTGTGATTAGGGATGTACTAGATAACCTAATTGATGATCAGGTATTTAAATATTATTATTTTTTATTGCAAGAAATTAAATTTTATAAAAATAATCTTTTGATGATACTCACTTTATTTAAATTTTTAACTATTCATATTTTTATCCCACAATCCAAGAAAATCATGTGAATATAATGACAAATGCATAGATTTTTGATAGGTCCTTAAAATAAAATATTCTATTGTGTTACATCAAATCATATGACATAATAGAAAAATAAAAGATATTTTGTAAGATTGTAAGATTGTTTTAATTAATGTATATATCTGTTTTTGTTTTTATTTTTTTGTGAAAATCATATCATATCATATATATATATATATATATATAAAAGAGAACTCTAGGCCCGCCTACGTGGCGCCACCACTATCCTTTTCCTTTCATGAAAAGTTGTGACTTTTATGAACAATTGCGACTTTCATGAAAAGTTGTGACTTTTATGAAAAATTGTGACTTTTTATGAAAGGTTGTGACATTTTCGAAGGGTTGCAACTTTTCCAAATAGTTGTGACATTTTCGACAAGGCACAATAAATATTTGTTCACACTACCCTTTGTTATCTATAAATAGAGAGATTTCCTATCATTTTAAAACAACGAAAACTCTAAACTACTTCTTCTTCTTCTTCTTCTTTTTCTGCACAATTAAATATTTGTGTACTTTGCTCCTGTTGAGTGGCTCACTGACACCACTATTTTTGTATTAATACACTTGTGAATAGAATTATTCTATCCTGAGATAATCTATTCCTTTAAACATCGGGTAGTAGAGGAGAATAATTTTCATGAGGGGACATTGTACATTCTGTGGGCTCGATTTTTTCTTTTCAAAATTTGTAGTCTGCTTCTCTTCCAAATGTGCAGTATAGTATTACTTTTTAAGTTAGGTCAAATCAATTATTTTGAAGTTAGGTCAAATCAACTATTTATTATAGTGTAGTATAATACAAATACATTGTAATATGAACTCACGGATCTCTTTGTAATTTTTAATTTAGAAAATACTAAATTCTTTTTTTACTTTGTAACTCATTTGAATTGTCAATTTATTATTATACAATTTATAGTGTAGTATAATACAAACAATTTATTTAAAATCCTACAAGACAAATTAAATGCATATCAACATGTATTTAAAAATAATATATTATTATATTAATGACAAGAAAGAAAATTACATTCATCTTAAAAACATAAACAATATATTTAAAATCGAGTAGGACATCGTGCCTTTGTGTTACCTGTTTCCTTGCAAAAATTATTTTTTTGACCATGCGAGCGGGAGATATATCTGTATCATTCTTAAGTCGACTTATTACTTGCACACCACATGTCCGCATATATTTAGTATTTGCAATTAAATAAAATGGGGTTGCGGCCAATACGCTTCATCACCCACGGGGGTAAATGTCCCATCGTATATGTTTGTTTGTAATATTTTGAATTGTAGAATTTTCTTACATATACTTTGGCTTGATTCTACGGATTCCACAAAATTTAATGGCATGCGAGCAAGGCATATGATAGTTTCTCTATTTTCCACAAGAACATTTCTTACCTTTTGCAATAACCTTGTGGACATTTCCACCTTTACCATCATGAGCAAAAGAAAGAATTTCAAATACCCCATCACCAATGTTGTAAGTCATCATATCAGTGTATCCTTGAGATCTTTGATAATAATCATTAAAAAAATTATCTATTGAAAGAGGCCACGACATTTTACTCTGAAGTAATGGGACAACAAGGTTATTTCTTTCTACAAAGCGATCAACAAGAGCTTTGAATGTCATGCGAACCATGGCAATCACAGGAAGCCCCCGAGCTTTTTTCAATAAATCATTATACGACTCAGACACATTTGTCGTCATGGCACCCCATCTACGACCATCAATCTTATACATTATCCATTTTTTCTAAGGATATTCATTTAACCATACATATGTCGCAGGAGACAATGTTTTGATTTGTTGCATGTGTTGCACAAATTTCTTCTTCTGGTTCTCTGTAGCAGCCAACCACATTAATTTCTCGAGTTCACTATTTATAAATTTTTTATTAAAATTTACTTTTTAAATGTCGAACACAAAATATGTGGTATGTGTTGGGTAGACTCAATCAATCATAAGATTGAATACATTACAAGATTCCTTGATGACGGTCAGAAATGAGATCAATTCCTTATCTCTCACAAACAATATGTATCTAGAATAATTTGGGAAACCATGACCAAGACTCAAAACTCTCATGTGCAACTAAAGCATATGCAAGTGGGAAAATATTTTCATCCGCCTCAATCCCAACCGCAGTTAATAGTTTCATATCATAAAAACCATAAAGATGTGTGCCATCGATGGAAATGACCAGCCTACAACTTTTGAAAACATCAATTCTTGGTTTAAAAACCCAAAAAGAAATTTAACGAATTGCTCGCCTTGCATTGTTGTAGAATGATGCTCCCACTCAATAATAGTGTCTGGATTGAATAATTGTAGTGCAACCATGTATCGAGGTAATGCCTTAAATGAAATTTCAAAATCACCATAAACCATTTGAAATACTTTTCTCCAGCCTTTTTGTGCGTTCCTATAACTAGGAGTGTAGTGATGTTTTCCTTTAATGATTTCACGGACCGTCTTAATATTTATATTTGGATTTTTCATAACATACGGTATCAATGAAGTGGCAATCATGTTACTATTCAAATTAAAATGAGATAGTTGTCTGTAAGACAAGTATGCGATTATGATTCCTGCCTTCCACATGCCACTTGAAATCTCTCTAAAGTGAATCATCCAATTACACCCCAACTCATAGCGCTTGCAAATAACTCTCCAACTTTTACTCTTGGATCGATCACAAAGAAATTCTTTTTTTTTATTCAAGGGTATATGTTTTTATGGTTTGCTTCTTATTCATAAATAGCATACCTAGTTGCATATACAAATTAGATTAATCAATATAACAAAATATAAAAAATACTACAAAAAAATAAGTTTGCAACAATCCAACCTGAATGAATATATTTAGGATTGTTTGGATTACAAAGAGCAGTTCAGATAGAACCATCATCTTTTGTATAGATAAAATCTTCTGCACTTTCTTCAGTGTGATCTAAGTATGTAATCATAGTAGAATGATGATTAACACTTTGATCTTCAATGGGTGCATTATCTGCATCATCATCAGACATTTCATCATTGTCTGTTAATTCATGCTCCAAAGGTTCATTGATCCAACACACCAACTCGTTCATTACCCATAACATTGTTGTTCACAATTTGTGCACAATAATTCAGTGCATCTTCAAGTTGGTCACACCTATAAAATATAGTAATATAAATATATTGTATAATAAAATAATTTTAATTTAATAAATAAGGAAATATCAGTTTATTTACCTATCAATTGACTCCGGTGGAAAAGAATGATGTCTATCACTCGGATTCAAATCATCCAAGTGGATGGAAGCATTGCTAGGCTCCCCCATATTGTAGTCAGGCACACTCCAATCCAAACCTTCATATTGTGATTGTCTTTCAACTTACGCCACTATTTGTTTTGGAATTGTATTCCTTGAAGAATTAATATTTAAATTTGAATATATAGTATCACGAATATCAAATTTACTATCAGTAGGTGCTTGAAAAGTAGGAAAACGCTCAGTTGATACATACATATGAAGCGTCCTTACATTAATTTGATTAGCAAAACTTTAAACACCATGAAGAAATACAGATAATGAATCATCATTCCAATTGCATGTCTCTTCATACATTAGACGCCCATCAGATGTAAAGTAAGTTGGATATCTCACAGTAATAACAATTACATCTTCTGGATCATTTATCTCCATTTTCTCCCTTAATAAGCGATGCAAACGATCATATTTAAGAGACAAAGGAAATATTTGGACTACTACAGGATGTCGATTATATCATATAGAACCACCTTCATGCACAATATTATCACCCCAATACAAATTTACTCTCAATTTATCATCCATAACAATCTAAAGTTTGAGCTATTTTAGAAAAATGATAAAAGTTAAATTTTTTAATAAGGCAATTAAATTTTTGACTAAGAAGAATGATTGATTTGTGTAAAGCCATTAAAGTAAATGATCACGAATAAATAAGAAAAAAAATTCTTATGAAATCGCTATCCAAGAAACGATTTTTTTTAAAAAAAAAATTAAGAAAATCGCTACCACACTAGCGATTTTATTTTTAAAAAAAAATAATCAGAAAATCGTTGCCCCAATAGCGATTTTTATTTTTTTAATACCACCAGAGTATAGACATATACTCTGATATATACTCTGATGGTATCAAGCATCAATATAGCTAGTTTTCACTGAATCACTATATTTTTGTCACTCCCCGAGCCTACACCCTGGGCGAGACTAGCAATCAAGAACCATTGCTGGCCCCAAGCGAACTCTTGGCCTGACTTAACTCTTAGCGGAAGACTTAACTCATGATAGAAGTACTTTAAAAAGTAAATTGAACTACTTAATAGATAATTAGAATGTATTAAAGTAAACTTTCACAGGCCAAAGTGGCAACTCAACTCTCAAACATAACTGAAATGGAAAGACTCAAGAAATAACATCAACTACTATCTATGAAGCCTCTAAACAACTGAGATGGACGTCGGGACAAGACTCACGACATCCTAATAAACTAAAATACTGAAAGCAATAAAAAGGGGTCCTCCGAAAGTAAGGAGGCTCAACAACAACTATGGAGCTCAACTATAATCAACGATGCACTAGGTGCTGATCCTTGTTACATATATCTGCATCATAAAAAGATACAGGCCAAATGGCATCAGTACATTGAATGTACGAGCATGCGAGGGGAATTCTAAACACAAGACATAAGCTTGAAAGGAACTGAAGAACAAACCTGGTCTCAACTGAACTCAACTCAACTGAACTCATTTCAATATAAAGCAGTATAAACAAGTGCAATATAAAGAAAAGCTTTTTAAAACATGGGTAAGAACTCTGTGTATTTAAAAATACAATAGTAACTCTGGATGTATGCAAAGATATAATATAAACTCTGGAATGTATATAAAAATACAATATAATACTCTTGTGGGAGTTTCTCTAACCGACAACCATCACTTAAGAGCTATTGTGGTGATACAGCATTTTGCCTCACGCTACCAGGGCCGTCCTATACCTTGCCGAGGGTATAGAACCTGACTACTAAGTGGATCCACTAGTGTATGCTAAAAATCACTAAGGAATCATCTTAAAAGTATGATCATTTTCTACCCATGATGGCTACATAGTTTATGGGGGCTGGGAGTTGTCTGAACTCTCCTCCATATCGGTGCTCAATACTACTCCCAAAATATAATACTAGCTCTTATGTTTAAAAACATACTTCTTTCTGTGGTTTGAGATAATTTCTCAAAACTTAGCTCAAAGGCTCTCTTGTAAATCAAAGTTTCCTCTCTTGCTTAATTGTAAAAGCATTTACTCTTTTCTGAAAGACTAGCTCAAAGGCTCTTTTGGAAATCAAAGTTTCCTTTCTTGTTTAAATGTGAAAACATTTTACTCTTTGAGAATACATAGTCCCAATATACTCTTTTGAAGAAATGAACTTCAAGCTTTACTCTTTACTCAACTCAAAACACAAGTCTTAAAACAAAGTTAAAACGTTTGTGAAAGACTTTTGGAAAACTCTTTGAACTCATCTTGACTTGACTCTTAACTATTCTTGAATTGAATTATGGATTCAAGGCTCATGATCTCATGTTATTGATGATGTCATGTTATTTAGACGTACCTTAGAGTGTAGAAATCAACTAAAAACATAGGTATGTTTTAAGGAAACTAGTACGCAAAGAAGGGGGAAAAAGTAGAAGACCTGGCGTCCCTGTCGCTCTGAGAGGCGCGGGGCGCCAGACCCAAACTTCAGAACTGAAGTTGGGGCATGCTGGCTGGCGCGCCACCCAAGGGTCAAAACTTCAGAACCCAAAGTGGGGGGCGCTGGCTGGCGCGGCGCCCCATGCCCCTGCCGAGAAAACTCTGATTTTTCTTGGTCGTTTTTAAACTCTAAAACCTCTGGTTTCGATTGGTTCTTTCCCCAAACACTTAGATTCGACTACATAACCAAAATATGCAAGAATCTACTCCAAACGACGCCTAATTTCATGAATTTGAATCAACAAACCTTCAACAATTTCAACGAATCAAGAACTCAATAGAACTTCAACAAAACCCATCAAGAACTCAAATTTTAAACCTTCAAGAACATAAATTCGCTGAAATAAATCATGATTGGCGCATGGGTGAACTAACCCAATGCTATGTGATCTCACATACCTCGGGATCACCTCTTGACGAAATCCACAAGCGAATCCTCAAGAACGTTGAACTTTGGCTCTTTCTCCTCTTTTCTCATCTTGCGTTCTTTCTCTAAAAACCCTAGGTGAATTCTTTGAGTGTGTAAACTCACCAAACTCAGCTTAGACCCCTAAGTAATTACCAAAAACGAAATAATTTAATTGGGTATAGAAAAGACCAAAATACCCTTCAAAAATCTAGTTTTGACTTTCCTTATCTAGACAGCCCAACTTCAAATGGGCATTATCTCCCTCATACAAACTTTCAATAGCACAAACTCGGTGGCGTTGGAAAGATAATTCAGAGATCTTTCCTACGGGATCTGGTAGCACACCTAACTCATCCTGAGCTAGGAGTTATGGTCGTTTGAAGTTGACCAAAAATCCATACTTAACATAACTTAGCTAATTTTCCATATTTAACTTATTTCCAAAAAAAAAAGACTCTTTCTAATTCTAGCTCTTTCTAGTTCTTTCAAATAGCAAGGTGTTATAATATCTCCTCCTTGGGAACATTCGTCCTCGAATGAGATTACTCTTAGTAAGCTAAGGGCGTAACATCAGATATTCAGTTTAGACACCCAACAAGAAAATCTAACACTTCAAGCATATCAATTAAAGAGTACTAAGAAGAGAATTAGTACCTTGATCTGGAATTTCTCCGGGCTCAAAGAGATGTGGATATCTCTTCTTCATATCCTCCTCAGCTTCCCAAGTAGATTCCTCAACAAGTTGATTTCTCCAAAGAACTTTGACTGATGCTACTTCCTTGGTCCTCAACTTGCAAACCTGACGGTGCAGAATCTGAACAGGAATATCCTCATAAGACAAGCTATCCTTCATAACAATATCTTTGGTTGGTATGATAGGTGAAGGATTGCCCATGCACTTTTTCAACATGCAGATGCGAAACACCGGATGGACCGCTGATAACTCTTTGGGTAGCTCTAACTCATAAGCTACATTACCAATCCTCCTGGATATTCTGTAAGGGCCAATATACCGGGGACTAAGCTTTCCCTTCTTACCAAATCTCATAACACCCTTCATGTGTGAAACTTTCAAGTAAACCCAATCATCTACTTCGAACTCTAAGTCTATTCTCCTATTATCTGTATAGGATTTCTGACGACTCTATATTGTTTTCAACCTCTCTTGAATAACCTTCACCTTCTCCATAGCTTGAGGAACTAGGTCTGTTCCTATCAACCCAGCTTCACCAAATTCAAATCATCCAATAGGAGATTTGCACCTTCTCCCATAAAGAGCTTCATAAGGAGCCATTTGGATGCTAGAGTGGTAACTATTGTTGTAAGAGAATTCAATGAGAGGTAAGTGATCATCCCAATTACCTTTGAAATCAATCACACAGGCCCTTAACATATCTTCTAGAGTCTGAATAGTGCGCTCTGCTTGACCATCTGTCTGAGGATGAAAAGCAGTACTCAAGTTCACCTTTGAACCCAAGCCTTTCTGAAAAGATTTCCAGAACTGTGCAGTAAATTGTGCACCTCTATCTGATATAATTGAAACTGGCACCCCATGAAGTCTAACTACCTCTTGAAGATACAACTTGGTATAGTCCTCTGCTGAATGGGTAGTCTTTACCAGCAAAAAGTGGTTGATTTGGTCATTCGATCCACAATCACCCAAATAGAATCATGTTGCTTGCGAGACCGTGGCAAACCTGTGATGAAATCCATATTAATCATCTCCCACTTCCATTCCGGAAGTTCTATATTCTGAGCCATACCACCGGGCCTTTGGTGCTCTACTTTAACTTGGTGACAATTCAGACACTTAGCAACAAACTCTGCAATGCCCTTCTTCATACTACTCCACCAATAGACTTCTCTTAAGTCATGCTACATCTTTGTGGAACCCGGATGGATAGAATATCTGGAGCTATGAGCTTCCTCCATAATCCTTTCTTGAAGTTCATCCACCCTTGGTACACACAATCTACCTTGATATCTCAATACACCATCTCCCCCTTGTTCAAAAGCCATTACTTTTTGCTTATGAACATTTTCCTTCAATTCAAGCAAAATAGGATCTTGGTCTTGCTTCTCTTTCACTTCTGACACTAATGATGATTCAGCCCCATTCATCACCACTACTCCTCCTTCTGTGGAATCCATTAAACGAACTCCTAATCGTGCAAGTCTGTGCACATCTTTTGCTAACTCCTTCTTATCTTCCTCATAATGGGTGGTAATACCCAGAGACAACCTGCTCAAGGCATCAACAACAACATTAGCCTTACCTGGGTGATAGAGGATACTCATATCATAATCCTTGAGTAACTCTAACCACCTCCTCTGTCTCTTTCTGACTAAACACATACTGAAGACTCTTATGATCGATGAACACATCTACATGAACACCATAAAGATAGTGACGCCATATTTTCAAAGCAAATACTACGGCAGCCAACTCTAGATCATGGGTTGGGTAATTCTTCTCATGAACTTTCAACTGTCTGGAGGTATAAGCTATAACTTTGCCATTCTGCATTAACACACAACCCAAACCAACTCTGGACGCATCACAATATACGATAAAACCTTGAGTACCTTCTGGTAAGGTCAATACTGGGGCAGTAGTCAACCTCTTTTTCAATTCCTGAAAGCTTTTCTCACAAGCTTCAGACCATTGAAACTCACTGTTTTCTGAGTCAACTTAGTCAAAGGGGACGAAATAGATGAGAACCCCTCTACAAACCTTCTATAATATCCATCCAACCCCAAGAAACTCCTAATGTCAGTCGGAGATGTGGGTCTAGGCCAATTCTACACTGCCTCTATTTTCTGAGTATCAACTCTAATTCCATCACCGAAAACTATATGGCCTAAGAATTCCACATACTCAAGCCAAAACTCACATTTTGAGAACGTAGCATACAATTCTCTATCCTTTAGAGTTTGGAGGACTATTCTGAGATGGCTAGCATAATCTTCCTCATTCCTCGAATAGATTAGAATGTCATCAATGAACACGATAACAAACATATCTAAATAAGGCTTGAATACTCTATTCATAAGGTCCAAGAACGCTGCAGGTGCAGTAGTTAAATCGAATGACATGAAAAGAAACTCATAATGACCATAACGGGTCCTGAAAGCTATCTTTGGAATATCACATTCCCTTACTCTTAACAGATGGTAGCCTGATCTGAGGTCTATTTTAGAAAAACAAGAAGCACCCTGAAGTTGATCGAAAAGATCATCAATTCTCGGAAGAGGATACTTATTTTTTATGGTAACCTTGTTCAACTGACGGTAATCTATACACATCCTAAGGGAACCATCATTCTTCCTCACAAACAGGACCGGAGCTCCCCAAGGTGAGACACTTGGTCAAATGAAACCTTTCTCTAGGAGATCTTTCAACTGCTCCTTTAACTCTTTTAACTCTACTGGTGCCATCATATATGGCAGAATAGATATAGGACGAGTATCTGGAAGAAGGTCTATACTGAAGTCTATTTCTCTCTCAGGAGGGACTCCTGGGAGATCATCTGGAAAGACTTCTGGAAACTCTTTTACTACTGGAACTGACTGAATAGGAGGTATCTCAACACTAGAGTCATTAACTCGGACTAAGTGATAGACACACCCCTTGGAAACTAACTTTCTTGACTTAAGGTACGAAATAAAATGATCCTTAGGCACTGCTGAACTACTTTTCCACTCTAAGACTGGCTCATTTGGGAACTGAAACTTGAAAACTCGAGTTCTACAATCAACTGAGGCATAACAGGCATGAAGCCGGTCCATACCAAGAATAACATCAAAATCTACCATGTCTAACTCAAATAAATTAGCCATGGTGCTCTTGTGATTGAAGGAAATGGTACAATCATGATAGACTCTCTCTGCTATAATAGACTCACCAATAGGTGTAGCAACACTGAAGGGATCACTATGTTTTTCAGGAAGAATGTCAAAATTCATCGCAACATAAGGATTTACAAAGGATAAACTCGCTCCTGGATCTAGCAAAGCATAAATATTAAAGTTAAAGACTTTGATCATACCAGTGACAACATCTGGCGAATCCTCTTGCTCTTGCCAACTAGTGATACCATACAGACGGTTTCCTCCTCCGCCTGCCCCTGAAGTAGCTCCTCTAGATGTAGCTCTGTCTGGTGGAGCAACTGAAGAAGACTGGGCTCTATTGCCCCTATTACCGTTACCCTGCTTGTTCTTTGGACACTCTCGCATAAAATGACCGTTCTGGCCACACTTGAAGCAACCAGTAGATCCATCACGACACATCCCTGAGTGGTTCTTACACCACTAAGCACATGCAGGAGGCTTACTACCCCCTTGTGCCATACTACACTGAGAATAGGCAGGTTTAGATCTGAAATTCTGACTATTGTACTCACATTTGTTCTTTGGTGCAGGTGCACTAGCAGATGATGGAGCAGGTCCCTTTTGTTTATGTTGGAAGGATGACCGGTTGGCATTACTCTCCTACTGCCCAGACTCACTCCCTAATGTCTTAGCCCTCTTATTCTTAAACTCTTCCTTATCCCTCAGCTTGTCCTCCTCAACTTGTTGCACATGGATCATTAGCCTTGCTATGTCCATATCCCCTATCAGTATAGCTGCCTTGCCTTCCTTGCTTGACAGGCGAGACAACCCAGCAATGAATAAACTCATCCTGCTCCTCATGTCAGCAACCATCTCTGGAGCATAGCGGGAAAGTTGTGTCAACTTCAGACTGTACTCATGAGCACAAAGAATCGTTCTTGAGAGTGAGGAACTCTCGTACCTTAGCCTCTCTCAGTTCTCGGGGAAAGAAACTCCCCAAGAAGGCCTCCTCAAGACAAGCCCAACTCACAGGTGGTACTCCCTCAGCTCGGTTCTTCTTCCATTGGTCGAACCATTTCCTAGCGACACCCTTCATCTGGTATGCAGCTAGTTTCACCCTTTCAGCATCAGAAACATGCATGATCTCAAAAACCTTCTGAAGTTCTTCAATAAAATTCTATGGATCCTCGGTAACACTTGAACCTGTGAAGTTTGGTGGATTCATCCTTAAGAACTCACGGATTCTTGAAGTGTCAGCCACTTCCTGTCGATTCCCTCTCTGTTGCCCAGCTTGGTTGGTCACAACTTAGCTCAAAATCCAGATAGCCTCATGGAACTCAGCATTGGTGACCTCTCCTTGGGGTTGCACTTTTGGTGCATTAGGTACCCCTTGTTCCTGTGGTTCAACATTTCTCCTAGCCGGGCGACCTCTGACAGCTCTTCATGGAGGCATGATCAACTGAAAGACACGCGCAAGCACGAATTAGAGGAAACATTTTTAGAGATAAAACTCTAACGCACAAAATGAATATGAAATAAGTGAGATAGTTCCTAAGTGTTGCAGCCTCCTAATTATGGATGTGGCGCGCTTCACACCAATAACTAGGACTCTTACAGACACGGCTTTATAGACTCCCTAGGACTCTTGAACTCTGGGCTCTGATACCAAGTTTGTGGCACCCCGAGCCTACACCTTGGGCGGGACTGGCACTCGAGAACCATTTTTGGCCCCAAGCGAACCCTTGGCCTGGCTTAACTCTTAGCGGAAGACTTAACTCATGATATAAATACTTTAAAAAGTAAATTGAACTGCTTAATAGATAATTAATATATGTATTAAAGTAAACATTCACTGGCCAAAGTGGCAACTCAAGTCTCAAACATAACTGGAATGGAAAGACTCAAGAACTAACATCAACTACTATCTATGAAGCCTCTAAACAACTGATATGGACGTCGGGACAAGACACAAGACATCCTAATGAACTAAAATACTGAAAGCAATAAAAATGGGTCCTCCGGAAGCAAGGAGGATCACCAACAACTCTGGAGCTCAACTAGAATCAACGATGCGCTGGGTGCTGATCCTAGTTACCTGTATCTGCATCATAAAAAGATGCAGGCCAAATGGCATCAGTACATTGAATGTACGAGCATGCGAGGGGAATTCTAAAAACAAGACATAATCTTGAAAGGAACTGAAGAACAAACTCAACTCAACTCAACTAAACTGAACTCATTTCAATATAAAGCAGTATAAACAAGTGCAATATAAAGAAAAGATTTTTAAAACATGGGTAAGAACTCTGTGTATTTAGAAATACAATAGTAACACTGGATGTATGCAAAGATACAATATAAACTCTGGAATGTATATAAAAATACAATATAATACTGCTGTGGGAATTTTTCTAACCGACAACCATCACTTAAGAGCTATTGTGATGATACAGCGTTTTGCCTCACGCTGCCAGGGCCGTCCTATACCTTGCCGAGGGTATAGAACCTGACTACTAAGTGGATCCCCTAGTTTATGCTAAAAATCACTAAGGAATCATCTAAAAAGTATGACCCTTTTCCACTCATGATGGCTACATGGTTTATGGGGTCTGGGAGTTGTCTGAACTCTCCCCCATATCGATGTTCAATACTACTCCCAAAATATAATACTAGCTCTTATGTTGAAAAACATACTTCTTTCTGTGGTTTGAGATAATTGCTCAAAACTTAGCTCAAAGGCTCTCTTGGAAATCAAAGTTTCCTCTCTTGCTTAATTGTGAAAGCATTTACTCTTTTCTGAAAGACTAGCTCAAAGACTCTTTTGGAAATTAAAGTTTCCTTTCATGTTTAAATGTGAAAATATTTTACTCTTTGGGAATACATAGTCCGAGTATACTCTTTTGAAGAAATGAACTTCAAGCTTTACTATTTACTCAACTCAAAACTCAAGTCTTAAAACAAAGTTAAAATGTTTGTGAAATTTTTTTGGAAAACTCTTTGAACTCATCTTGACTTGACTCTTAACTTTCCTTGAATTTAATTATGGATTCAAGGCTCATGATCTCATGTTATTGATGACTTCATGTTGTTTAGACGTACCTTAGAGTGTAGAAATCAACTAGAAAACATAGGTATGTTTCAAGGAAACAAGTACAGAAAGAAGGGGGAAGAACTAGAAGACCTGGCGTCCCTGGCGCTCTGAGAGGCGCGGGGCGCCAGACCCAAAACTTCAGAACTGAAGTTGGGGCGCGCTGGCTGGCGCAGCACCCCAGGGTCAAAACTTCAGAATCCAAAGTGGGGTGCGCTGGCTGGCGCGGCGCCCCATGCCTCTACCCAGAAAACTCCATTTTTTCTTGGTCGTTTTTCAACTCTAAAACCTCTAGTTTCGATTGGTTCTTTCCCCAAACACTTAGATTCGACTACATAACCAAAATATGTAAGAATCTACTCCAAACGACGCCTAATTTCATGAATTTGAATCAACAAACCTTCAACAATTTCAACGAATCAAGAACTCAATAGAATTTCAACAAAACCCATCAAGAACTCAATTTCTAAACCTTCAAGAACATAAATTCACTGAAATAAATCATGATTGGCACGTGGGTGAACTAACCCAATGCTATGTGATCTCACATACCTCGTAGGGATCACCCCTTGACGAAATCCACAAGCGAATCCTCAAGAACGTTGAACTTTGGCTCTTTCTCCTCTTTTATCCTCTTGTGCTCTTTCTCTAAAAACCGTAGGTGAATTCTTTGAGTGCATAAACTGACCAAACTCAGCTTAGACCCCTAAGTAATTACCAAAAATAAAATAATTTAATTGGGTATGGAAAAGACCAAAATACCCTTCAAAAATCCAGTTTTGACTTTCCTTATCTAGATAGCCCAACTTCAATGGGTATATCTCCCTCATACAAACTCAAAATTGCGCAAACTCAGCGGCGTTGGAAAGATAACTCTGGAATCTTTCCTACGGTATCTGGTAGCACACCTAACTCATCCTGAGCTAGGATTTATAGTAGTTTGAAGTTGACAATAAATCCATACTTAACATAACTTAGCCAATTTTCCAGATTTAACTTATTTCCAAAAAAAAAAAAAGACTCTTTCTAATTATAGCTCTTTCTAGTTCTTCCAAATAGCGAGGTGTTACAATTTTCCTCCTTATATATATTTTGGTGGTATCAAGCAGTACCTAGTAGTGTTTATAGTGAAGCACTATTTTTTCATCTTTGATACCACAAGAGTATATATATATGCTCTAATTGTATCAGGCATCAATTTAGCCCATTTTTCACCGAATCACTACTGCTTCCTCTTTGATACCATCCGAGTATATATATACTCTGGTGTTATCAAGCAATAACTAGTAGTGTTTGCAGGTATCATACCTTATTTTACAAGATTTTTGAGTTTGACATTGAAAATTTTCTTGCACTGAATGTTGTTGCACTGCTTTGATTAGTGTTTGTTTGTCAATATAGATCTATTGAACTTCAATCGATTGCTTGCTTCTATCTGTAGTAATATTTTGACATTCTACGTTGTTATGCTAAATTGCAGCACCTTCAATAGAACGGGACTCAATTGTGTCTGCAAATTGGATTAGCTGTATATTTTTTTAAGAGCTTTCAAGGAAATCAATGTTGGGCATGTTTGTTAGGCTCCCAAGGCATGACATGTTCGTGGAGATTGATACTACAGTGAATTTCATAACCAACAGATATGCAGTTATTACAAGATTGTGGTTCTTCAATTCAAAATAGAGTTTCACGCCCATGTTATTCTTAATTATCAGTGGTGGAAATCCTTCTAAAAGTGCATATTTGATTTCTACATTAGCAACATCCTTTTGTAGTTGTGTTGCTATTGTTTCGACCAGATCTGTGAAATTGAAAGTAGAATTGACTAAAATTGTATCAACGTCATAACTATTGTAGTGGTTGTTTGAATCTCAAGTTCCATTGTGCTGCACTAAAATTGTAACGTTATCCACGAATGGACTTCGCGTAGAAGGTACCTTAGGGAAGAAGAAAAAGGCAGTGAAAGAGGCAAAATTGGCGTGAGTAGTTTCGCGTAGAAGGTAACTTGGGGAAGAAGAAGAAGAAGAAGAAGAAGGCAGCAAAGGAGGCAAAATTGGCGTGAGTAGTTTCGCGTAGAATGTAATTTGGGGAAGAAGAAGAAGAAGAAGGCAGCGAAGGAGGCAAAATTGATGTGAATAGTTTTGTGCTAAATTATTTTTAAAAAGGGTATAAAAGTAATAGGGCATGAGCTTGTAAATAGTTTCACTTTTTGATGTATATATATATATATATATATATATATATATATATATAAG
>JAJONR010033756.1:0-38899 GCA_029582245.1 Solanum etuberosum
TATTAACAAAATTGCTTTGCTTGACAGTGGTGCAGACAGGAATTGTATCGTAAAAGGTATTATTCCCACGAAGTATTTACAAAAAAGTACTTCAAAATATACTCTGCTACAGGAGAACCTTTGAAAATCAATTATAAGCTTTCTAAAGCTCATATTTGCAACAATGGCATTTGTTTAACAAATGATGAGCATATAACCTACTTTGCTTGGGAGCACTAGTACCCGAACCACTTGGACCGGATGAAGGATAAGGTTGAGCCCTACGATGGCTATCTATCTCAATCTTAGTAATTGAAGGACAATGCCTTATCTTGTGATCCATCTTACCACAACCAAAACAAACATTAAACATTCGCCCGTATGCTTTCTTCCACACCTACCACAACTGGGCAATAAAGACCCATTAATATTCCCTACTTGAGGATTGGGGTTAGACACCCTCTCATTATTAAACCTTTGAGGAGAATTAAGATAACCCTACTTGGGAATCCTTCGTCGAAACCTTGAACGACCACGTCAGCCGGACCTAGAGTTACTATCCTCGGCTCTTGTCCTTTTTAGATTTCTAGATCTTCCTTCCAGAGGATTTCTCCTTGTGAAGTTCCTCACTCTATGTGGAGTTGTACCCATATTTGGGTTTATGAAGACCATAATATCCCTATTGGCCTGGGCCATCACGGCTTGAGCCAACACTAGAAAAACAGCCCTAAACTCTGCATTAGTCACTTGCTCGGCCAAAGGGTCTGTCGGAGCTTGAGGAGCTTGGGGAGGAGCTTCTTGTTCTATCCTTCTAGCAAAAGCTCTTTGAGTAGTCACATCCTGTAGACCGTCGGATAAGGATTAGGAGAAGGATCCTATAGAATTAAACTCTATCGCATGACTTAGAGTAATGAAAGACGTGGAGTTTCCTAATCATCTTGTAGCCTCTCATTCATAAATGTGGCGCGTTTCACACTTATGAACAAGACTCTACTAGATGTGGCTTATGAGACATCCTTGGACCATTCTAAACCTTGTACTCTGATTACAAAGTTTATCATAACCCAAGGGTACCCCCTAGATGTAACATGGCGTATAGAGCCCCGAAGGACTCCAAACAAGCCACTTGTAACACCCCAAATCTGAAAGAGAAAACCTAGAAAATTGTAGAAATTCCAGGTGCCATCCATGGTGGCCAACCATGGCCCGTGGGTTGGACCACAGAACGTAGGTATGTCCGTTGATAGGCCACCCAGAAAAGTTGTCCAGGCATGAACCACGGCTGGACCTACAGACTGTAGGTGGGTCCATGGTCCAGGAATCGTAGGTTGACCAAAATCTCTGTAGTTAGTGACGACCATGCAGGACGGGCCGTTGTCCTGACCACGGTCTGTCGGTCACTGCCTCGTGGGTCACCACCTGGCAGTTATTTTAGGGGCACATGGATGTTTTCCAGTTTTAATTAAATCAAAGTGAGGTCATTTGACCCAAGGATAGGACCCCTATACATGTATTTTCAACCCACAAATTAACCCATTTTACTTCATTCTTCCAAATTCACAAAAAGAAGAGCTCTCCAAATATTTCTCTCTCTAGAACTTGAAGAACAAGAAGGATTCACCTAGGGTTTCAAGTCAAGGTCTCAATTCCTCCATTGAAGGCTAGCATTTGGATTCAAGGTATGATAGTTTTCATCCATGGAGTTCCAAAATTCATCTATTTAAAATGGTAGAATTCCCCAATTGAGTTAGGGTTTCTTCAATTAGCATGGGTTTCATTCAATATTGATTGCTTTTATGATGAATTCCCCTATGAACCTATGTGATCCCTATGTATTCAAGTTATGAACTATATGTTGAGGGATTATGATCTTCAAGGAAGAGTTTTATGAAATTGAGCATGTATTACTAGTTTTACATGTATTTATGATGAAATCCATATCTAACCCATGTTTTCTAATAGTTTATGATTGAAAGTGGGTTTTGACCTCAAGAGGTAAATTATAAACTTATGTATTGTGTATGAGATTCATGCAAATGTTTTAAGGGTGCTTTGAGAGTAAAGTACCAATGATGATGTTGTTGTTGTGTTGTTTAAAGGACATTCTTATAAACACACCTATCATGATGTGAAAGGTTTTCTCACATAGAAAGGATTCTTAGGTTGAAAGGATTTCACACCTAAATGAATCAAGAGTAAGAGCTATCCTAATGAACTAGCTTGTATTGGTTGTCCAAGGGCACCTTTTCATGAGTAATGAAGTCAAAGTAAGAAATGACTATTCCGTTGGAATTTATGCTTAGCACCGAGTGGATATTGAAAGTGAGATGGAAGCTCTCCCGTTAGTAGAGGTCGGGTTTCCATGAGATGAAAGCTCTCCTGTTAGTAGAGGTCGGGTTTCTAGTAGCAATCTCCTTATCCCATAAACTATGTGCCCCCATAGGTTGATTATCTAGTGGATCCACTTAAGCTAGAACTTCAAGGTTCTACCATAGGCAAGTACACACCTCTTTTCCGTGTGGGGTAGACACAGGATTCCATGTTATAGCTCACATGGTCTCATGTCGGTTAAGGCTATTTACCACAACAAGATACATAATGATCTAAGGCTTACTTAAAGAAGTATCCCGTAGTGTTCAAAGGTTTCAAGGATGAAATTAGCTTTCATTGACCTTGTTTTTATGACTCATGTTTTATAAAGCTTTTATATCATGTTTAGCTTGGTCAATTGCATATTACGAAATGATTTGTCCCTTTTTGCATGATTTAAATGTTTTATGCATGGCTATCATACTTGGTACATTGTTTTGTACTAACACATACTCTTGCCTACATTTTACCCAAATGTAGGGTTCGACAGTCAGGTTTTGGGTTTTCATGGCTAGAAGTTGACTTGAGTTATTTCCGAGCTTTGGTGAGTCCTCATGCTTCGAGGATGTAGTTTTATATTTCTAGTTTCTTTCTTGTAGTTCATTTTTCAACATGATGTATGGGCTAGGCCCAATTTCATTCGATTGTATTAGATGGCTATGATGAGACATGAGTTTAGACTTCCGCATTACCTTTATAAAATTGATTAAGACTTGGATTATTGTTTTATTCTTATTGTTCTATTTCTTATGTCATGTGAGCTAAGTGGCTTGTATAGAGTCATTCAGGGTTCTATACCCATGTTACATCTAGGATGTCTTATAAGCCAAATCTAGTAGAGTCTCGTTCATGAGTGTGAAATGCGTCACATTTATGAATGAGAGGCTACAAGATGAGTAGGAAACTCCACTTCTTTCATTACTCTTAAGTCTTGCGATAGAGTTTAACTCTATAAGGTCTCTCTCCTAATTCTTATACTATGTTCTTCAGGTTATGGCTACCCGAAGAGCTTATGTTAGAAGGAATGTGAGGGAGAATGAGGAACAAGAAGCTCCTCCTCAAGCTCCGCAAGTTTCGGTCGATCCTTTGGCTGAACAAGTGTCTAATGCGGAGTTTAGGGCCGCTTTCCAAGTATTGGCTCAAGCGGTGACGGCCCAAGCAAATAGGAAGGTTGCAGTTTCCATGAACCCAAATGTGGGTACGGTGGCTTCAAAAGTGAGGGACTTCACAAGGATGAATCCTCCAGAGTTTCATGGTTCCAAAGTTGAGGAAGATCCTCAAGAGTATATCGATGATGTCTATATGGTTTTGATGATCATGGGAGTTGCGCCGGTAGAAAAATCAGAGTTGTTCGCTTATCAACTAAAGGGAGTGTCTCAAATATGGTAAAATCAATGGAAGGAAGGTAGACCGGAAGATACGGGTCCTCTTGATTGGGAGAAGTTCAAAGCCAATTTTCTTGATTGGTTCTTTCCCCTAGAGATGAGGGAAGCCAAAGTGTTTAAGTTTATTAACCTCTGGCAAGGAAGTATGAGTGTGAGGTGATATGCTCTAAAGTTCACTCAATTTTCGAAATATGCTCCAACAATAGTTGCGGATTCAAGGGCTAGAATGAGTAAGTTCATTTCGGGTGAGTCCGAAATGGTAGTCAAAGAGTGCCGAACCGCCATGCTCATTCATGACATGGACATATCTTGTTTCATGGTGCATGCACAACAAATTGAAGAGGAAAAGCTCAAGGAAAAGTCTAGAAAGGTAAAAAGGGCCAAGATCGGTGATGGTAACTTTTCTTAAGTAGGTTGTCCTAGATTCTGACAAAAGTTCTCCGGCCGAGATTCTTCTAATGATCCTCCAAAGTTCAACCAATATAAGGTGTCTAACCCTAAGCCTCAAGGAGGTAATGGTAGTGGCTCTTCAATGCCTAGGTCAAATTGCACTAAGTGTGGGAGGAAGCACGATGGTAAGTGCCTCACCGGCACGGATGGTTGTGGAAAAAGTGATCACAAAATAAGGGATTTCCCTATGCTTGTGGCTAAAGGGAAAGAGGGCAAGCAAGATACTACTTGTGGTGTGGGTTCCAATGATCCTAAGCAAAACCGCTTTTATGCTCTTCAGACTAGAGGTGACCAAGAGAGTTCTCCGAATGTGGTTACCAGTATGTTGAAAGTTTTCGAACTTGATGAGTATGCTTTACTTGATCTCGGTGATACTTTGTCTTTTGTGACGCCTTATGTGGCAATAAGATTTGAGGTGCTCCCCGATGTGTTGTTAGAACCTTTTTCTGTCTCTACTCTGTTGGTAATTCTATTATGGCTAAGGGGGTCTATAGAAAGTGTCCTATTTCCTTATCCCATATAGTTAGTCTTGTTGAATTGGTAGAGCTTGATATGTTAGACTTTGATGTTATCTTGGGTATGGATTCGGTGCACTCTTGTTATGCTTCTATTGATTGTAAAACTCGTGTAGTCAAGTTTCAGTTTCCAAATGAGCCTGTCCTAGATTGGAAAGGGGGAAATTCTATGCCTAAGGGTCAGTTTGTCTCTTGTCTTAAAGCTAGAAAGATGATTTCTAAGGGTTGCATTTATAATCTAGTAAGGGTGAGGGATGTAGATTCTGAAACCCCTTCTCTTGAGTCGGTCCCGTAGTAAATGAGTTTTCAGAAATGTTCCTAGATGACTTAACCGGTATTCCTCCCAAAAGGGAAATAGACTTCGGTATCGACCCTATCCCAGATATGCAACCTTTCTCTATCCCTCCTTACCGAATGGATCCGGCAGAACTTAAGGAGTTGAAAGAACAATTGAAAGACTTGTTAGATATGGGCTTCATCCGACCGAGTATCTCTCCATGGGGTGCTCCGGTTTTGTTCTTTAGAAAGAAGGATGGATCTCTTCGGATGTGTATTGACTATCGTCTGTTGAACAAGGTGACTATTAAGAATAAGTATCCTCTTCCGAGGATAGATAATTTGTTTAACCAACTTCAGGGGAAAGTTATTTCTCTAAGATTGATCTTCGATCGGGTTATCACCAATTGAGGGTGAGAGAAAATGACATTCTGAAGATGGCTTTTCGAACTCGGTATGGTCATTATGTGTTCCTAGTAATGTCGTTTGGTTTGACTAATGCTCCGGCGGAGTTCATGGATTTGATAAATAAGGTGTTTAGACAATACCTAGACATGTTTGTGATCGTGTTTATTGATGATATTTTGATGTACTTAAGAAGTGAGAATGGGCATATTGATCATTTGAGAATCTTGTTGCAAGTTCTTAAGGACTAACAACTTTTTGCAAAGTTTAGTAAATGTGAGTTTTGGTTGAGGTCAGTAGCTTTCCTTTGTCATATTGTTTCAAGTAAGGGTATAGAGGTTGATCCAAAGAAGACAGATGCGGTCAAGAGTTGGCCTAGACCTCTAGCTCCTTCAGATATTAGAAGTTTCTTGGGTTTAGCCAGTTATTATAGAAGATTTGTTGAGGGGTTTTCTTCAATTGCCTCTCCTTTGACGACTTTCACTCAAAAGAAGGCTAAGTTCTTGTGATCAGAATTATGTGAAAAGATTTTTCAAGAGTTGAAAGATAGACTTAATTCCGCTCCGGTGTTGACCTTACCAGAAGGGACGGATGGTTTTGTGGTTTATTTTTATGCTTCAAGAATTGGGTTAGGGTGTGTGCTTATGCAAAATGGGAAAGTAATTGCATATGCCTCAAGGCAACTTAAAGTTCATGAGAAGAATTATCCTACCCATGACCTTGAACTAGCAGCGGTTGTTTTTGCCTTAAAAATATTTGGAGGCATTACTTGTATGGTGGGCATGTGGATGTGTTTACCGACGACAAGAGTTTGCAATATGTGTTCAATCAAAAGGATTTGAATCTTCGCCAAAGAAGGTGGCTTGAATTATTGAAAGATTATGACATGAGTGTTCTTTATCACCCCGGTAAAGCTAATTTGGTAGCAGATGCTCTTAGTCGGTTGTCTATGGGTAGTGCGGCTCATATAGATGAAGAAAAGAAATAGTTGGTTCGAGATGTTCATAGGTTGGCCCGACTAGGTATGCAATTGGTGGACTCCGCCAAGGGTGGTGTTATCGTTTACAGTGGGTCCGAATCGTCTTTTGTAGCAGATGTGAAAGCTAAACAAGGTTTTGATCCAATTTTGCTAGAATTGAAAGAGGCGGTGCTTAAGAAATCCATTGAGGCTTTCTCCCAAGGGGGAGATGGGGCACTTAAATACCAAGGTCGGTTATGTGTTCCAAATGTGGATGACTTGAGGGAACGAATTTTGACAGAAGCCCATAGTTTGCGGTATTCCATTCATCCGGGAGCCACCAAGATGTACCGTGATTTACAAGAGGTCTATTGGTGGAATGGGATGCAGAAGGATATTGCGGGATTTGTGGCTAAGTGTCCAAATTGCCAACAAGTAAAGGTTGAGCATCAGAAACTGGGAGGTTTATCCCAAGATATTAGCATTCCTACTTGGAAGTGGGAAGACGTGAATATGGACTTTGTTGTTGGTTTGCCTCGTACCCGGTGAGAACATGACTCTATTTAGGTTATAGTAGATCAGATGATGAAATCAGCTCATTTCCTTCCCGTTAAGGTTTCCTATTCGGTGAAGGACTATGCCATGTTATACTTGAGAGAGATGGTAAGGTTACATAGAGTGCCTTTGTCCATTATTTCCGATCGTGGTACCTAATTCACTTCTCCATTTTTGGAAGTCATTCCAAAAGAGTCTTGGCACTAAGGTTAAGATTAGTACGACCTTGCATCCCCAAAACGATGGGCAAGCAGAGCATACTATTCAGACTTTGTAAGATATGTTAAGAGGTTGTGTAATTGATTTTAAGGGTAATTGGGATGATTATTTGCCGTTGATTGAGTTTTCCTATAATAATAGCTACCACTCGAGTATTGATATGGCTCCATTTGAGGCACTATATGGAAGGAGGTGTAGATCTCCTATCGGTTGGTTTGAGGTGGGTGAAGTTGCCCTAATAGGTCCCGAATTGGTACACGAGGCCATAGAGAAAGTTCAACTCATTAGAGAGAGGTTGCAAATGGCTCAAAGTCGGCAAAACTTTTATGCTGATGTAAGGAGAATCGATCTTAAGTTTGATGTGCTTGATTGGGTTTACTTGATAATGTCACCCATGAAGGGTGTAATGAGGTTTGGTAAGAAAGCGAAGCTTAGTCCCTGATATGTAGGCCCATATCAGATTTTGAGGCGTGTTGGTAATGTTGCTTATGAGTTAGATTTTCCAAATGAGTTGGCATTGGTGCATTCGGTTTTCCATGTCTCTATGTTGAAGAAATGTGTTGGTGATCCGACATCCATAGTTTCCTTAGAAGAGTTGGGAGTTGATTAGAGTGTTTCTTATGAGGAAGTTCCGGTTGAGATTTTGGACTGGCAAGTCAAGAAATTGAGGAATAAAGCGGTATCTTCCGTGAAGGTCTTGTGAAGGAACCAATTAGTTGAGGGTGCTACTTGGGAGGCCGAGGCCGATATGATGTCCTGATATCCTCATCTTTTTCCTTTTACTCCCATTCTAGCTTGAGGTAATGATTATCCTCTTGAGTTGTCTTTGTTTTGGGAAGTCATGTGTTTTTATGTGTTTCCATGATTTCCTTATGTTATGCATGTTCATGAAAAAATGTGTTTTGAATGAGTTTGCATGCTTTATTTTCCTCATGTTGTTGTGCATTGAGTATGAGTTGCCTACAGACTTCATGAGATGAATTGATGAACATGCTTTAGCTCTGCTTTTTGAGAGTAAATTGCATATGATATCTATGAGATTGTGTTAAGCATGATTTTAGCTTGGAAAAGGTAGTTCCACCTTGAATATGAGTAAATTTGAGATTTCATGCATATTAGGTTGATAGATGTAGTTCTTACTTTCTTATAATGCATTTGAAGTATGTTGAGTTGGACTTAATGTTTCCTCCTTATTTATGTGCATTGCATGCATAATGGGCTGATAGAGTTAGTTTCACCCCTCTTGAGATGTTTGAGAAAGCCTAGCTTGGAGTCGATGTTCCTTCTTGGTTTCATGCTTTGCATTGTTAGGTTGGGTTTTTAGTTCCTCTCCCAAGCTTTTAGAACCAGTTTAAATCTCATTCGAGGACAATGATCCCAAAGGGGAGATATTGTAACACCCCAGATCCGAAAGACGGAAACCTAGAAAAATGCAGCAGTTCCAGGTGCCAACCACGGCCCGTGGGTTGGACCACAGACTGTAGGTGTGTCCGTGGATAGGCCACCCAATAAAGTTGTCCAGGGATGAACCACGACTGGACCTACGGACCGTAGGCGGGTCCACGATCCGTGGTCCAAGAACCGTAGGTGGACCAAAATCTCTGTAGTTAGTGACGGCTGTGAAGGATGACTGTCGTCCTGACCACGTTCCGTCGGTCACTGCCTCGTGGGTCACCACTTGGCTGTTATTGTAGGGGCACGTGGGTCTTTTCCAGTTTTAATTAAATCAAAGTAAGGTCGTTTTTCCCAAGTCTAGGACCTTTGTATAAGTATTTTCAACCCCCAAATTAACCCATTTTACTTCATTGTTCCAAATTCACAAAAAGAAGAGCTCTCCAAATATTTCTCTCTCTAGAACTTGAAGAAGAAGAAGGATTAACCTAGGGTTTCAAGTCAAGGTCTCAATTCCTCGATTGAAGGCTAGCATTTCGATTCAAGGTATGATAGTTTTCATCCATGGATTCCTTTCATCCATGGAGTTCGCAAATTCCTCTATTTAAAATGGTAGAATTCCCTAATTGAGTTAGGGTTTCTTCAATTAGCATGGGTTTCATTCATTATTGATTGCTTTTATGATGAATTCCCCTATGAACCCGTGTGATCCCTATGTTTTCAAGTTATGAACTATATGTTGAGGGATTATGATCTTTAAGGAAGAGTTATATGAAATTGAGCATGTATTACTAGTTTTACATGTATTTATGATGAAATCCATATCTAACCCATGTTTTCTAAGTGTTTATGATTGAAAGTGAGTTTTGACCTCAAGAGGTAAATTATGAACTTATGTATTGTGTATGAGATTTATGTAAATGTTTTAAGGGTTCTTTGAGAGTAAAGTACGAATGATGATGTTGTTGTTGTGTTGTTGAAAGGACATTCTCATAAACACATCTATCATGATGTGAAAGGTTTTCTCACATAGAAAGGATTCTTAGGTTGCAAGACTTTCTCACCTAAATGAATCAAGAGTAAGAGCTATCCTAATGAACTATCTTGAATTGGTTGTCCAAGGGAACCTTTTCATGAGTAATGAATGCAAAGTAAGAAATGACTATTCCGTGGAAATTTACGCTTAACACCGAGTGGATATTGAAAGTGTGATGAAAGCTCTCCCGTTAGTAGAGGTCGGGTTTCGAAAGTGATCTCATGAGATGTAAGATCTCCCGTTAGTAGAGGTCGGGTTTCTAGTAGCAATCTCCTTATCCCATAAACTATGTGCCCCCATAGATTGATTAGCTAGTGGATACACTTAAGCTAGAAGTTCAAGGTTCTACCTTAGGCAAGTAGAACACCTCTTTTCGGTGTGGGGTAGACACCAGATTCCATGTTATATCTCCCATGGTCTCATGTTAGTTAAGGCTATTTCCCACAACAAGATTTACAATGAACTAAGGCTTACTTAAAGAAGTATCCCGTATTGTTCAAAGGTTTCAAGGATGAAGTTAGCTTGCATTGACCTTGTTTTTATGATTCATGTTTTATAAAGCTTTTATATCATGCTTAGCTTGGTCAATTGAATATTATGAAATGAAATGTCCCTTTTTGCATGTTTTAAATATTTTATGCGTGGCTATCATACTTGGTACATTGTTTTGTACTAACGTATACTGTTGCCTACATTTTTCCCAAATGTAGGGTCCCGACAGTCAGGTTTCGGGTTTTCATGGCTAGAGGTTGACTTGAGATATTTCCGAGCTTTGTGAGTCCTCATGCTTTTAGGATGGAGTTTTATCTTCCTAGTTTGTTTCTTGTAGTTCATTTTTGAACATGATGCATGGGGTAGGCCCAATTTCATTTGATTGTATTAGATGGCTATGATGAGACATGAGTTTAGACTTCCGCTTTAATTTTATAAAAATGATTTAGACTTGGATTAGTTTTTTATTCTTATTGTTATATTTCTTATGTCATGAGAGCTAAGTGGCTTGTATGGAGTCCTTTGGGGTTCTATAGGCTATGTTACATCTAGGGGGTACCCTGGGTCGTGATACAACTTAGCTCTCAAAACATAAGAAATAGAACAATAAGATTAAAACAATAGTCCAAGTCCAAAATATTTTATAAAAGTAAAGCGGAAGTCTAAAACACTTGTCTCATCATAGCCATCTAATACAATAGAATGAAATTGGGCCTAGCCCATACATCATGTCCAAAAGAGAAATACATAAAAGAAAGTGAAACAATAAATTCCTTCCTCGAAGCATGAGGACTCACCAAAGCTCGGAAATCTCGAACTCAACCACTGGCCACGAAACCGATGACCCTGACTGTCGGACCCTACATTTGGGGAAATATAGGCAAGAGTATGCGTTAGTACAAAACAATGTACCAAGTATGATAGCCATGCATATAACATTTAAATCATGTTAAAAATGACATTTTCATAAGTATGCAATGCTCAAGCTAAAACATGTATTTTGAGAGTTAGAAATAATAAGTCATAAAACCATGATCAATGCAAGTGAACATCATCTTTAAAACCTTTGAACTCATATGCGATACTTCTTGAAGTAACCTTAGTTCATTATTAATGTGGGGGATTAGCCTTAACCGACATAAATACCATGTGAGCTATAACATGATCCCCGGTGTCTCCCATACCGAAAAAAAAGGTGTCCTACTTGCCACGGTAAGGACCATTAATTTCCATCTTAAGTGGATCCACTAGCTAAACAACCTATGTGGGCACATAGTTAAGGGATAAGGAGATTTCTACTAGAATTTTGTCCTCTACTAACGGGGGAGCTTCTATATCAATAGATTGCTTCTAGAAACCCAGCCTCTACTAACTAGAGAGCCTCCATCTTATATCCTCTCGGTGCTAAGCATAAATCCTACGAAATAGTCATTTCTTACTTGACCTTATTATCCATGGAAAGACATCCTAGGATACCAATCTAAGCTAGTTTCATTAGGATAGCTATTAGTCTTTGATTCATTTAGGTGAAAAAGCCTTTCAACCTAAGAATCCTTTCTATGTGAGAAAACCTTTCACATCATGAGATTATGTTGAGCATGTTTTTAGCTTGGAGAAGGTAGTTCCTCCTTGAACATGAGTAATTTTGAAATTTCATGCATATTGGGTTGTTAGATGTAGTTTTTACTTCCTTATGATGCATTGAGTATGTTTAGCTTGGAGTTGATGTTTCCTCCTTGATTTGTGCATTCCATGCATGATGGGCTGTTAGACTTAGTTTCACCCTTCTTATGATGTTTCGATATCCTCCTAGCTTGGAGTTGATAGTTCCTCCTTGGTTATATGCATTTCGATGAAGTTTCATTTTAGGTTGGGTTCTTAGTTCCTCTCCTACTCTGTTAGAACCAGTTTGAATCTCATTCGGGGACAAATGGTCCCAAGGGGGAGATATTGTAACACCCCGGATTCGAGAAAGGGCAAAGTACCATTCCCAGAAGTTTCAGGTGCCAACCCACGCTAGCCACCCACGGCCCGTGGATGGGACCACGGACTGTAGGTGTGGTCCATGGTTGACACACTGGCACTGCCCAGAAAAGGGTCAGAACCACGGCCAGACCAACATAACATTGGTGGAACCACGGTCCGTGGTTGAGGCCTGTGGTCCAAGACCCTCAGGTGGAACTTCCTGACCAACATCGACGGCCGTGCAGGATGGTCCGTCGTCCTGACCACGGTCCGTCAGTGTGGTCTCGTGGGTCAAGGCCGGCAGTTAGTTTCAGGGGTAGTTGAGGCTTTTCCTAATTAATTAACTCCTATACTACGTCGTTTTACCCTTCACTATGACCCCCTATATAAGTATTTTCAATCCCCTAATTAGCCCATTCACTTCATTCCTCCAAAATCACAAAAGAAGATCAATTCTCCTCTCTAAATATTTCTCTCTCTAGAAACTTGAAGAAGAAAAGGAATTCAACCCAGGGTTTAATGTCAACTCTCAATTCCTCCATTGAAGGCTAGCATTTGGATTCAAGGTATGATAGTTTTCATTCATGGATTCCTTTCATCCATGGATTTCCCAAATTCCTCTATTTCTCAAGGTAGAAATCCCCAATTGAGTTAGGGTTTCCTTCAATTGTCATGGGTTCTTTTGATTATTGATTGATATGATTGAATTATGATATCTTATGCATGAATTCATGAAATATGATGATTTTATGATGATTCCTCCATGAACCCATGTAATCCCCTATGTTTTCAAGTTATGAATCATATGATGTGGATTTTGATCTTAAAGGAAGAGTTTTATAAAATTAAGCATGTATTTCTATATTTACATAAATTTATGATGAAATCCAAATCTAACCCATATTTTCTAAGTATTGATGATCGAAAGTAGGTTTTGAACCTCAAGAGGTAAATTATGGAATTATGCATTTTTCTATGAAATCTATGCAAATGTTTTAAGGGTGCTTTGAGAGCAAAGTACCAATGATGATGTTGTTGTGTTGTTGGAAGGATATTCTCATAAACACATACTAGCATGATGTGAAAGGTTTTCTCACATAGAAAGGATTTTTAGGTTGAAAGGCTTTCTCACCTAAATGAATCAAAGAGTAAGAGTTATCCTAATGAAACTAGCTTGGATTGGTTATCCTAGGATGCCTTTCCATGGATAATATGGTCAAGTAAGAAATGACTATTCCATGGGATTTATGCTTAGCACCAAGAGGCTATGATATGGAGGCTCTTCCGTTAGTAGAGGCCGGGTTTCTAGAAGCAATCTATTGAGATGGAAGCTCTCCCGTTAGTAGAGACCGGGTTTCTAGTAGCAATCTCCTTATCCTTTAACTATGTGCCCCCATAGGTTGTTTAGCTAGTGGATCCACTTAAACTAGAAATAAATTTTCCTTGCCGTGGCAAGTAGGACACCATTTTTCCGGTGTGGGAGACACCGGGTGATCATGTTATAGCTCACATGGTCTTTATGTAGGTTAAGGCGAATCCTCCACATTAATAATGAACTAAGGTTACTTCAAGAAGTATCGCATATGAGTTCAAAGGTTTTAAAGAAGATGTTCACTTGCATTGCTCATGGTTTTATGATTTATGGTTTCTAACTCTCAAAATACATGTTTTAGCTTGAGCATTGCATACTTATGAAAATGTCCCTTTTAGCATTATTTAAATGTTTTATGCATGGCTATCATACTTGGTACATTATTTTATACTAACGCATACTCTTGCCTACATTTCCCCAAATGTAGGGTCCGACAGTCAGGGTCATCAGTTTCGTGGCTAGTGGTTGAGTTCGAGATTTCCGAGCTTTGGTGAGTCCTCATGATTCGAGGACGGAATTTATTGTTTCACTTTCTTTCATGTATTTCTCTTTTGGACATGATGTATGGGCTAGGCCCAATTTCATTCTATTGTATTAGATGGCTATGATGAGACAAGTGTTTTAGACTTCCGGTTTTCTTTTATAAAATGTTTTGGACTTGGACTATTGATTTACTCTTATTGTTCTATTTTTTATGTTATGAGAGCTAAGTGACTTGTATGGAATCCTTCGGTGCTCTAGACGCCATGTTACATCTAGGGGGTACCCCTGGGTCGTGACAAAAGGAAGTTGTAGCCAATTTGTTGGCCGACCGTGCGCGCCCCAAATCATAGGGTCGTGCTTGTCCTTTCCGAACGGCCTCCAAACACTGCCATGCTATCAACAATAAGATCATAATATTAGTATGGTCGTTTAGACACAAATTGGAAATGGACCAATTTCGAAGTCAAATGGGGATTGCGGAACAAACATCAAAATTTATAGAATTCACTTCATCAAGAGGTCTTAAATTATTCCCTGAACTTGTATTCAAATATTGAACACAATTCGAGGCCTAAATCAGCAAACAACAAAAACAACGTGTAAAATTCAACAAATTAAGCATAAAAGAAGAATAGGACATAAGCTTAACGTGCAAATTCACCTCAAACAGAGGTTCACCAATACTTTTCGATCACACTACAACAAAGCCTTGACGATTTCAGATGCGTGAGACTTCAAATACAACAATTCCGAGCTATAGAGAGAGAGAGCAAAGGCAATTTAAATCCTTGAACACAAGTTGCCTAGCGTCTGTGTTTATAAATAAAGATAGACCATAAATAACCTTCGTAAACGTAGAGGGTCCTTCGCGTACCTCGGTCTTGCGAACGTGGAAGGGCCCGTGAACACAACAAAGAGATAATCAGGGTCCCACAAACGCAACAGGGACCCCATGAACGTGGCCCCCAGGTCACCTAACCTCCGCGATGCAGAAAACGGATAGGGAACGTGAAGGCAAAAAATGGTTTTCACCAACTGAAACATATCAGCTGGTTTTGGCAATGTTGAAATCTTTGATGAGGCATTTTGAATTCGCTCGGAACCCTGTGCACACAAACAAGATATGTAACCCTACAGAATTTGATGTTCCGCACTAAATGATGCAGTTCAAATTCCCATACGAATTCATCTCAGTAAAAAGTGAGTCACATCCCCAAACTCTATTTTCAGCAAAAATCCACAAGGAGCTCAAATTAGCCCAGAAGCCTCGGGATCAAAACTAAGGGGTCGTTTTAGACTAAACGCAACATTCCAACGCTCGTTGCACTGACGAAATTCTCATCTGAGCTCGTTTACTCAGAATGTTTACAAAAGTCAAACTTAGGCCTTAACTTGAAGGTTAAAATAATCGCTCACACGATGATGAGTGGTAGATTTAAACTAATTTCAGGCCTATTTAGCTCAATAATTAGTGTTCTCAAAGTCTAATTTTGTCATGTTTTGATGATATTATGATGATTTGTAGCTATAAAGTCTAATGGACATGGAAAGGATGAATGTTTGAAATAAAGGCCAAAAGTGTGAAAGGAAGTGCAAAATTTACATTGATGATCGCCAAGTAACAAAGGCAGATCGCCTAGTGAGAAGGACCTCACCCAAAGTGATAGTGCACAGCACTTTTATTTATCAAGAAATATTTGCGAACTCCAAAAGAAAAGGTGACCCACCGAATAAGAAAGGTGACCTTCCTAATCATCGCATAAAGTGACAGTACAGGGAGAAAAATTGAAGGCTCGAAAGGTAAACCAAGGTGGTACTCAGCGATATGCCAAACGTGAAAGACAGAATCAAACAAGCCCACTAAATGAGGTTCAAACACTTGAAGTCTAAAGAAAGAAGAGGCGAGTTGAAGCATGATCGGTGATTCACTGAATGAACTCCGCGAGCCCGACTAACATCACCCAAAGGGTAGCGTGCTGAGTTTTTGGGCTAAATTTTGCAAAATTATAAATAGCCCAAAGAAGAGAGATAAAAGGATTTATTTTTTAGTGAGAGTTCATAATTTCTAGTTATGAGAGTGAGAGAGAGAAACACTTTACTTGGTGAATAACACTTTCTTATTTTGGGGTTTTTTTAACTTTGCTCTTGAATTTGACAAATTGAAGTTGAATCTAAAGTCGGTTTGCTTGTAATTTCATAAGTTCATGTTACCCATGGATGCTTTCATGGAAGATATATTTTCTTTTATTTTTGTGATGGGTGGCTAAACCCCAAGATCTAGGGGTGCAATTATGGGGTTGGGTGTCGATTTAATGTAGTGGGTATCGTGTTATGCTCTATTTTGTTGTTGGTCATCATGAATTTGGGCTAATTAGCATGGGGTAAACTTATGAGTTAAGGTTGCAAACTTAATTCCTAATTCTGATCTTCGGTCGATGCTTAAAAGAGATTGATGAGAGTGGGTAATTAGTCCGATACTAGAAATTTTAGTTTGATGTATGTAACTTGCCTGAAAATAAGGTTATGGGTCAGAAATTTAGGTTTGATGTATGTTTCATCAAAAGACAAGAGTAGAGTAAGGTATTGGGTTGTTTGGTATAGTATATTGATGAGACTGAAAGGAGATTCTATCCAAAGATGATATGAGATCAAAAGAATATTAGTGTAATTAAAAATGACCTATCCAATTCATGAATGTTCATCAATATAGAGCAGCACAAGTACCCCTATGTGACAGTGATTTCCAATTCCTGCACCCCTAGATTGCTTGTTACTTCTTGAATTTTCCGTAATTTCAATTTAATTGTGACAATTGATATCCAAATACTTTAGTTAAATTGGTGGAATAATCCACCCACTTGTTTTTATACTAAAAATAAATGATTTTACAATCCAAATTTCTTTGACAAAATTCTCTACAATATACCATTCTCTATGAAATTCAACCCAGACTCTTAGTTGGGTATTTTTATTGACTACAATCGTTGTCCCATTTAAATTTTTTAAAAGAGGACATTTGAGCGTTATCAAAAATGGCTTCTCTACTGGGGAATGGTGGTTAAGAATTCTTTTTGAGAAATTAGTTTGTAAATTTTTTTAGTTGTAGAAGATTGTTATGTTGTGTTGTTGTTGGTTGATTTGAAGGCATAATAAAATGAGTGGCCATGGTAGTGACAAGGAAAGCACTATGGAAAAAATGACAACATGTGTTATTTTAATTATATCAATGTGAATATTGTTCAAACCACGGGAGCCATCCGGATACCTCTCACAGTCGGAAGAGTTGTGTTTCATGTAACCGGAGCAGTGCTACAGTCGCTCCAACAAAAAGGAATTTTTGGGGGTCTAGCTCATGAGGTTCCCCATGAACACCTTACTAATTTTGTGGAGGTATGTGGACTATTTGTGTTTAAGAACATCTCTCAAGAGTCCGTGAGGTTGAGGTTATTCCCATTCTCTTTAATGGGTGAAGCAACAAGATGGTTCGTAGAATTGCCAAATGATTCTATATCTTTGTGCGAGGAGTTGAATGATGTTTTCTTAGAGAGATTCTTTCCACCCTCAAAGATGGTTACACTTCGAACCCACATCAAAAATTTCAAGTGCATTAAAGGTGAACCTCTACATGAGACTTGGCTGAGATTCAAGAAATTACTTTTGCAGTGTCTCTAGCACATGGTGTTCCATACAATTTGTTGTTGCAATACTTGTATTGCAGCCTTGATTCAATCAATAAAGATGTGGCTGATCAACTAGTCCAAAGAGGATTGATGAGACAAACATATGATCCAACTACATTGTTGCTAGATGGCATGACCAAATTTAACCAAGCATGGCATAGTAGAGAATACCAAATGTATACTCTACAACTGAGTTTGAGCAAAGAGCAAATTGAGAAGGATAATGAACGAGATAAAAATGTGGCCAAAATGATGACCCAACTCGATTTGTTGTCTAAACATGTCATGGGAGGTGAACTTAAATCGGTGAATATTGTTGGAAATAATAGTGGGCAGTACCCGGATGATGTCAAGTTTGAGGCATTATACAATGAAGAAGTTCAATATTTGGGAAACCAAACGGAGGTTCTCACCCAAACTATCAACAATAAGGTGGGAACCAAGCTTGGAACAAGGATAGAGATAATGGTTTAAAATATTGGCGGGCTAGAAATTTGAGAGATGGGGAGGCTGAAAAGGATAGATATATGCCACCCCATGATCGTCAACGACCAAAAAACCCAATTGGGCTAGAAGGAAACCGAACTGAGGAAATGCTCACAAGGATCTTAAACAAGGTTGAAGGGTCCAACAAAGTGTTGAATGAGATAAAAATGACTTCTCCACTTTATCCCAGACGGTTACCTCTCATTCGATATCTATTAAGCAGCTGGAGACCCAATTGTGTCAGATCTCCACTCATCTCAATCCATGGTAAAAGGGAACATTGCCTAGTGACATCGTCCTGAACCCTAAAAATAAATGTTGAGGAAATGAGAACTATATTATGCCACGACATTAAATAAGGTTCTTCTTGGGAGGAAAACCAACTCTTCACCTTTGTTTTATTGCTTTCAATAATGTGTGTATGAGTGCAGGTTGAAAGCCTTAGTGTCCTTTGTCTTTAATTGAGGTTGGTCTCTAAATTAGCTTTAATTTCTTGATTTTAGCGAGCATGCTTATGAGTAGTTAATGTATCTATTGTGTGCCTTGATTATATGTCTAATTGCTTATTGAATTGTAAATTGACATCAATCTTTCTTAAGTTCAAAGGTTGAAAAAAGAACATTAAGAAATGTCAAAACCTCATTAGTGATCCGCCGAAGGAAAATCATCAAACACGTTCGGCGACGTTAAAAAAGAAAACCCTTTAGGATCCTTGAGCCCTTTAATTTTCTCTCTCTTGCAATACCTTGTTTGAGTGATTATGACTCTTTAGAGTGTTATTTCTAAGTGCGTAGAGTGCTTTTACCATCTATAGCAATCGACCCAACAATCTTCTCCTATGTTTCCGAATTTCACTTCATATTGAGGTTGGTTTTCGATTTTCATTGTGCATTTTGATCTTTAAATCACCTTGTGTGTATGGGCTTGAAGCCATTTGATGATTATGATTGTTATATGTCATTGGGTACCCCTATAATTTGTGTATTGAACTATGCCCATGAACTAATTGCCTCTATGTTGCCTATAAATTGTTAATCTTGAATGTGTTCATTAAATGTTGAAATTGCAACTATAAATTTAGTGGTTCTTGATTTAATTTAAGGTGGGTTAAGTCTGAGTAGCCTAGTGTGGACCCAATTGCATGATTTTGCCCAATGATAGATAGAGTGACGACTTTATAAAGGGCTAATCGTCAATTTGAGCAATACTTTGCAATATCTGGTGGAAGTCTGGGCTCCCATGGGTAAATAAGCATGTAGGTGGATTGTAATGATGTTGGGGAGCTATTTTTATTGCGTATGTTAGGTTTAGCAGTAAAAAATTAGGTACTAGGCTGAACATCTCTGGTTCGGCGGGCTTCTCTTAGCTTTCCAAGGAGGTTAGGCGAATCGTAGAGTAAGCCTAGCTCGACATCTTATGTGAATATGTGATCTTGGGCACTGTCCATTTTTGCGAGCTCAGTGGAGCTCGCCTATCCTTTTAGGTGATCCTCCTTCCCATAAGGCAAGCATCAGGGTATTTTTGAACTGTGATCCTAAATGAGTTTGACTTCAACTAACCTTCACCAATTCTATGTTGTATGTATATGCTTTGCAGGTCATAGATAGAACAAAGTGTAAACAGGTGGTGACATCAGACACAGAGTCCGGTAGAGACTCTCCTCCTCCCCTTCCTCTGAAAATACATAGGGGTCTCTTGATTAATGATCCTTCTGAGGCCCCTCGTGTTCAACAAGCCACTCCCCATATTCCAACAAGTGTTGGTAAAAACCATAGGAAACAGATTGCAACGAAACAAATCAATGTTCTCTCCAAGCTAATATCGCCTCCGCAAGATCCAACCCCTACTTCTCGTGTTCTCTCGATCATAGCTCGATGGGCCATAAATAGGCTCAAGGAAAAGAAGAAAGAACATACTTGAGGAGCGAAGGCTCTCAACTGATGTGGTGATGAGAGATCACCTGACTATATGGGAAACAATCAAGTTCCATAAATTGGAGCAGTTCGCAAAGCTCAGGAAACCCTATATGCCAAACTGGGTTAGGGAATTCTAGGACGCCTATGCCAAGGCCCTGCCTAAGAAGATAAAGGGAACTTTCTAAAAACCCCTAGATGAAGTAGAAGTGCGGGGAAAAATGGTTCAGTATCATGCAGGTGAGATTAACACATTACTACGCACCCCTTCCACTCATGTTGATACATACCATATCTAGATGCGCATGGAGCTTGATGCCTGGAAAGGGTGGTTGGCCCCATTGATATCTGATGACTCTTCTCCCTCTTGGATGGTTGGTACTGGTTAGGCTTAATTAGTAGCAACATCATGTCATCTCAAAATGAATCGGTCCTTCGACATCCTAATATAGTGCTAGTAGGCACTATCATCGAAAAGGAGCATATCAATGTCGGTACCATTATTGTTGAGGAGATGTTGCTATGGGCCAGGCAAGAGAAGACATCCCTGCCTTTTTTTACAGTTCTTATTACCCAACTTTGGAAGAGAGCAGGAGTTCCCTTTTGAGGAAATTCTGATGTCTGGATCACACCAGCCTCTTCCAGTGAAATCTGGAGGATTGAGGCTGAGTATTTACGGGACGATGTGGCTCATAGGAAGCGGCCACCACCAGAAACTATGCCCATAGTTGATCCATAGACTCTAGCATTTGAGGCCAGCACACATGCTCGTTCTGTGGAGCAGGCAGGTATACCTTCCTATCATGTTGTGCCTTCTTCTTCTGGTTCTCTAGCTACTTCTTCTGTCATTTTTGTTACTATTGTGCCTACCCCTACTCCTACTACTTGTCCCCCCTTGACCCAAGCTTTAATTTACCAAATAGGCAATCTTTCTCGGTCTTCAGATATTGAGAAGGACTTGCCCGGTATGATTGACAGGGCTATTGAGCAAGCCTTGACAACTTTGTGGGATAGGGTTACTAGGTGTAGAGGGTTAGTTAGGGCCCATGGTTTGTGGTTAGACAACCTCATTGCGAGATCATAGGCCCAGGAGAAGGTCGAGGGTAGTTCTGGTACACTAGACACCATGAGGGGTGAGCTTACTACTTTGCGAGCATATGGGACTCACCTGCAGTCCACATACCTCTCTATGCTATAGGTCGATGTTCCCCTACCAGGTGTACCAGCCTTTGTGCCACAGATAATTCCATTCAGTTAGTCTACTTCTAGCATGCAGCCTGAGAAAGTTGCGACTGTTGATGATGTTATTATCAATGTTGAGAGGGCCAATGGTGATTTGGTCGAGGAGACATATGAGGAGGAGCAGAGGAGTGAGGATGATGAGCATAGAAAACACAGTCACTCACAGAGATGCAAGAGACTGAGGAGGTGATTGTTCAGGCGACCCGGGAGCGATCCCTTTGGGAGACTTCAGCAGTTGGCACCAGTGGAGTCTCTTCAAACTCCACCATTCCTCCAGTGATATTATTGTCGGGGACTAATGCCTCGGGTGATGCTTCCCTTCCATAGACTCCATATGAGGATACTTCCCTTCCATAGACTCCATATGAGAGTGCTCCACAGGCTTATCCTGTCAGGGGGACCTTTTTACTCTACCTCCTGCACTTTTTTATCTTCTTGAATTTCCCATAATTTCAATTTAATTGTGACAATTGATAACCAAGTCCTTTCATTAAATTAGTGGAATCATCCCCCCCCCCACTTGTTTTTACTACAACAAATGAATGATTTTACAATACAACTTTCTTTATAAAATTCTCTATGATATACTATTCTCTGTAGGATTCAACCCTCACTCTTAGTTGGGTATTTTTATTGATTACGACCATTGTCCCTTTTAATTAGTTTCAAGGAGGACATTTGAGCGTTATCACATTGAAAGCCTCGAAAGTCGCTACTAGCCTAAAATGACCCTTGTGGAGCTGACGGAATGATCAAAATTGGATTTTGAGGTCATCTTCTTAGGCTTTTGATCGAAACTGACCGTTCAAGATTCAAATGCTGCAAAACACTAAAACTCGCACAAAAACCAACCAAACGACCAGGTGACCCAACTGTTAGTCCCAGCAAGTCATAAATGACTTGGGGTCACTATAATAACGCTCTAAACGATAAAAAGGAGGCATAAATACAAAATTGACTCAGATATCATTACACAACTGAAGTCAGATCACCAATGCATTTCTTCGACAAGAACACATAAAACATTGGAAGCACCGATGCTAACTCTAGAGGAAAGTCCAACTCATAAGACACATTACCAAAATGCCTCAAAATATGATATAGGACAACATACCGGGGACTGAGGTTTCGTTTCTTACCAAACCTCATCACCCCCTTCATGTGAGAAATCTTCAAATAAACCTAATTATCAACAACATAATCAAGCTCTCTCATCCTCACATTCGCATAAGATTTATGTCCACTCTAGGTCGTTCTCAACATATTCCTAATAAGTCAAAATTTATCCATATTCTCATGAACTTACTCGGGTCCTATAAAAGACACCTCACCAACTTCAAACCAACCAATAAGAGACCTAATCCTGCTACTATAGAGCGCCTCTAATGGAGCCATATGCATATTAGAGTGATAACTATTATTATAAGAAAACTCAATCAAAGGATATGATCATCCCAATTACCCATAAAATCAATCACAAAAGCTCTCAACATATCCTCCAAGGTCTGAATAGTCCATTCAGACTGACCACATGTCTGCATGTGAAAAGTTGTGCTAAGCTTAACCTAAGTACCAATACCTTTTAGAAATGATCTCCAAAATTAAGAAGTGAACTTAGTGCCCCTATCTGAGATAATGGACAATGGCACACCATTTAATTTAACTAAATCTCGAATGTAAAGTCGATCATAATCCTTAATTGAATAGGAAGTCTTAACTAGAAGGAAATGTGACGACTTAGTCATCCGCTCTACAACCACCCAAATAAAGTCATGTTGATGATGTGTATGAGCTAAACCTGTGATGAAGTTCATATTCAAGTCTTCCAACTTCCTAGTAAGAATAATAATATATTGAGTCATACTACTTGATTTCATATGCTCAACTTTAACTTGTCGGCAATGTGGACACTTGGACATAAAATTCGCAATATCGTTCTTCATCTCATTCCATCGATAGATTTTATGTAAATCATGGTACATCATAGTAGCCCCTAAGTGAATAGAATATTGAGAACTGTGAGATTCTAATAGTATTTATTGTCTTAACACATCAACATTTGGAACACATAACTGACCTTGATAAAGAAGCACACCATATCCCCCTTCGGAGAAAGCCTCAAAAACTTTTTCGAGAACCGCTTCCTTCATTTTAGCCAAAGTCTTATCATCCCCTTTATTTGCCTTAACATTTGACACAATTGATGATTATGACTCATTCTGAACAATAACTCCACCATCCCAGCAACCAAATGAACTCCCAAGTGAGCAAGCCTGTGAACATCACGAACTAACTCATATTTCTCATGGACAACCTACTAAGAGCATTTGCAACTACATTTATTTTACTATGATGATAAAATATTGGATTGAATTGTTAACAAGTTATGGCCTAACATGCCTTTGTATTTATAATAAATTTAGTCAAAGTAAAAATTTAATGTGATGATAAAATATTGAGTTCAAGTCCCATCACAACTATGGACTAACCCGTCTTTGTATGGATAAGACATTGAGTTTGAGTCTCAATGCACCATAGTGATGATATAATGATGACTAAGAAAAAAAAAAAAAAAAATTATGTAAAGTCATGAAATTTGTCTCATTGAATTTGCTCAATTCTCTTATGAGAATGTGATAGCAGTACATCATAAGTTAATTTTGTCCAATTGATTTGCTCCATTCCATCCTATGCATGTGGTACTTTGAAAGATGACAAGTGATTGAATATATAAATAAAGTCCTGGAGGGACAAAATTATAATAGATATTATTGTGGTAATTATAAAAGGAAGAACACTATGGGTTCTCCAAATAGTCCTTAAAATTGTGAAGCCAATTTTTATCATTAAATGGTATGAAAGGTCATTAGACACGAGGTTATGTGCAATATAATAATTTGATAAATTTATAAATCCTGCATCAAAAGAAAGGAAGATAAAGTGATGGTACACTAGACCTTTTAAAGGGATGTTGAGGTGTGTCATGCAAAAATGATAAATTTTAACGACATGACAATGAGCTTATAATACAAATTTATGAAGCACATATAAATGGTTAGTCCGTTCCTTGAAGAGAATGTTACTTGTGATATGTATCATGAATGCTCGACCATTCTGAAAGTGAATGGGTCAAGAAGTTTATAAATGCATTATGAATTGGATACATGTCACAACTCACCTCTACAGGAGGTTTGAGAGAAATAAATAAACTTATTTTATCATAAATAGTCATTATTCATGTACCTTTGCACGTCATAAATATTATGTATTTTTAATTATGAACTATCGAAAGGGCAAAAGAAAAATTATTTATTACCTATAAATATTGGTAATGACCAAAATAATATTATTGTGTGACTACACAAATTTATCATGGTTGTGTGTGTACCTATGATATGATAAAAGTAAAGGAAGAAACATGTCTTGCTTATAGTAATTTTGACCATGACAATGATAAAAAATATTTATCATACGGATGGTGTCATGGAATACATGATCGTACACAAAATTAATTGTAAGCTCTAAAAAGCTATTGTGTTACTATTGAAAGAATAATATTGGGGTTGTATAAAGTCTTAAAAGAGACATTTTAAGTTTTGGACGAATTGAAAAGAAAAACTAGAAGATTTAATATCTTCAGATTACTACAATCAGTGGGTTATAAATCATCATATCATCATATCATCATATATCATCATATATCATATATTATTAAAAGTGAGAAGCTCCAAAGTGTAAGTTGGATAACCATTTTGCCCTTATATCAAATTAAAATAATTAAATATTAATATTTTAATTAATAATAAGATATTTTGAATTCCAAGAGTTTCACTTTAATTCCTTGGTTATGGCATGACAAATTTCTTTTGTTATTACTATACGTTAGTAAATTTAGTAACCAAAAAAAAAAACTGCTAAATGTTTTGTTTACCACATTAAATACACGAAGGAAAATATTAGGAACCATTCACAAGTAAAAATTCTTCTCATTAATTGAATAGTAATATTTTAATGTAGTAAATTAAAATTTAATTAATACTAATAATTATTAATTGCATGTAATGGGTGAATAAGATGTTATACTCACTCAATTCTCCAAAACCAAATGACAACTATAAAGAATTTGTTGGGGTGGGATCATTTATTTTAACATGAGTTTTCAAGGTTTTTTTTCATTTTTTTCTTCTTTATGGCTTTCATCAGTTTGTTTTTGTTTTTTAATTAATATTATTTTCTACTTCTTTTGGACTTCCATCCGTTAAAAGAACTTTTCATATTCTTTTATCTTTCATAAAATCAATAACTTTAGCCTTTGGTCCATTATCAAATTATTCTATGCTTTAATTTCTTCCTAAAACTACTTATTTTTTGGTTTATTCTTAGCACTTTCTGCAACAAAGGTATATTTTTTTTATATTAGTTTCTTTAATTAACTTTCCTTTAAATTAAGTACAAATAACCATCTTTCTTTAAGTTGTGTAGACCATTATTTTGTTCTTAATAATTTTTGTTCTCTTTTGCACTTTGTTGTTCATTGTTTGTGTTTTCAATCTTCTGTTCATCTTTTGAAATTCTCCCATATGTTCAATCTCTTCATTCTCTTATCTATTATTTTAAAATTTTTACTAATTAACATAAAATATGCATGCAACACACTTATTCGAGAACTAATATTTATATAAAAAGTTATCTGTCTTTTCCTCTTGTTTGTTTTATATAAATATGGGCTTGATGATGGAATCACATGCAAAAGTAACTAGAGGTTTATTGGAATAAAGATTAGTTGGCATGACCAGTTGGCCATTCGTGTTCAAATGTGATGCAAAAGTAATTGAGAGTTCACGTGGCTATATATTAAAGAAATAAAAGATTCTTTAAGAATTTTCTTGTATTATTTGTTCTCTTGATAAAATATCAATGTACCAGCTAAGGTTGGAATTGTATCCCCTGAAGTTTTGAAACATATAAAAATGTGAATATGAACTTGTTTACCTATCATGTGGATCGTTTACATTTATATAGTTTTAATAGTTGTATGCATGGGATAGTCACATGTATTTTATTGTCAACTTAAAATTTAGTTTTTATAAGGTTGTTTGCTCGAATAGTAAAATTAAGAGCACAGTAGTAAACTATAAAATTATGTTGTTAGTGCTAGTTGACTTAGAAGAAATTGTATGCCAACAATTATAATTAAATCATTGGTTATGAGAACAAAACTCCCAAATAAAATTTTGTAATCACTCGGTCGGCATTTTTGGAATGTTTCGTCATTTGACCATTTCTCCCTCCCGATATCAACTCTGGGTCTTTTATGATTACGTTTTGAAAAGTTGGTTTTGAACTTTGAGTTTAGAGTTGAGATTTTTGTAAGATTTCAGTTTGAAAGGCTAATATTGTTTCAAAATAGGTTTTTGGTGTCTTTTTGAGTTTCGAGTATCGGAATGGAATTCTATCAATTCCATCAGTCCCAAAACGTGAAATTTGATAAATGTGAGTTATCGGTCTTAGATTCGGAATCTTTTTAAGGATTTGAGGTCCTAAGTTATGAAATTATAGAAACTTAGCCTTCGGGCTGATTTTGGTCAACATTCGGGGTTTGGATGCTCGGATCAGAATTCTGAGAGTTCTGTTGGATTTAGGGGCTAACCCTAAGCTTCGGTGAGGTATTAGTTGATTTTTAAGAGTTCCCGAGTTTGTTTTAGTCTTGTTAGGCATTGGGTTAGTTTTATGTGATTTTCACGGATGTTGGGTGAGGAGACTTCAGATTTGCTTTTTGTTGGCTCCATTGAGTTTGGAAGGTTGAGTATTATTTATTTTCATATATGGTTTGTGTGCACGGGGTTCAAAATAAATCTCAAGGGTCATTTCGATGTTTTGAGAGTTGGCTGAGTTTGTTGGTGTCTACAGGCCTCGCTTTTGCGAAAGCCAGTCGCTTGGGCTAGCTTCACAAAAGTGAAGGGGCTTTGCTTTTACAAGAGACACCTTTTTGCGGGGTTTGATTTTGAGATGCCATAGTCGCTTTTGCGACATTAGAGGAGGGGGGCTTTGACCTGCCATTTTCGGGGTTTAAGCCCCATTTTCCATTTTTGAGATTGGAAAAACCTTGAAGGTGATTTTTGAAAGGATTTTTGTGCAAAATCATTTGGTTAAGATTTTATGATCTTAAAACTTCATTTTCCTTTGATTTTTTATGGATTCTAACATCAAAAATTGAGATTTTGATTGGTAAATGGCAAGGTTTTCAAGAACTCAAGTTCTAAATAAAAATGAAGATTGTGAACTAATTTTAAGTCTTTTTTTAGAAATGATTTACACCAATGAGTTCCTTAAGCCTTGAATAACATTTTCAAGTATCAAATTTTGGATTCAAAACTTATTTTCAGAATTGGATTTTGAGTTGATTGACCCATATTTCAAAGAAATTGATGTGGGTGTTGTTGTTTCCAGAAATTTATTGTGATTACTTGATTGATATAGATTGTGTAGCTTTGGACATTGGTCGGAAGGGGAAGACTGAACTCTTGGAGTGATTATTGATTGATTTAAGTCAAGTTATCTCCTAAACCTTGTATTCTAGTAGAATTCATGTGTTCTCTTCATTGTTTGTGTGTTGGGAGTAATGGGAATCAGGTGAAGGGTTAATTGTCTACTTGATAAATCTAATGAATAAAAAATGATTCAAATGAAAAGGCATCACATGATTATGTGAATTGTGTTTTTATGACCCTTATTGATTGATTGATGAAATGCTTGATAGCATAAATGTGGACTTGAATTAAGTGAATTGTTGTCTCTTCCATATGGTGTGATATTACTTGTGTGCATTGATTGTTGAACATCGTGATGAGATATGTGATGGTTTGATGTCGAGGTCATTTCCAGCAAGTGCTTGTGAAACCGAGGACATTACCGACGAGTGATATAATGTAACACCTCAAATTTTGGAAAAATTAGGAAGGACTTTTTCGGCTACAGTCTGGTTCTATAGGTCCCCATCTATGAACCATAGAAGCCTCTACGGGCCGTAGATGGCAACTGTAGGATGAGGAAAAATATTGTTTCTAAAACCATGTCCTAGTACCTCTTTTAGGGTTCACCAGTACGGTCCGTCAAGTAATCTGCGAGTCATAGATAGGTCTCATATGTAAGTCCATGACTTAGTGAAATTTTTGGTCCAAGAGTTGAATCCTACGATTAGGGTCTACGGATCGTAGGAGGTCCTAAGAACAATAGAAGGATCCTGTCAAAATTTAAGTGATTTCGTGGTCCCAGTACTTAGTCTACGGTTGACCAGTACAGTGGTCGGAACCATAGATCGAGTCCGGCAGTTAATTTTAAAGGTCTTTTGGGTCTTTTCCTAATTATTTTAAAATAATACTATGTCATTTAATCTTCTACCCTAAGCCCTATATAAAGTTTTTAAGTCCTAAAGCTACCCACTTCAACCCCATTCTCCTAATTTTCCGAAAACCTAACAAAGTTCATTCCCCAAATTCCTCTCAACCTAAGGAAGAAGAAGAAGAATAAACTAGGATTCAATTCAAGTCTCCAATTCACCCTTCTTTGTGGGCTTTGAGTAGCAAGGTATGTGGGTATTCACTGATGGAATTCATCCTCCCATAGGGTCCCCAAGGTTTTTAATTTCTCAATTCAATTGCAATTCATCAAATTAGGGTGTCAATTCAATCATTAGGGGGTTCATTCTATTATGATTTATTATTGTTGATTAAGTCTTTCAATGCATGATTTGATGTTAATAAATGATATTTTTTTTTAAATTATGTTGACCCGTGCCTAATTTTTTATTTTCAACTATGAACATATGATGAACCCATGAACTATAATTTTTTTATAATCATGCTTGTCTTGTGAAAATGATGGTCATGATGATAGGGTGTTTTTAGATGAAAGTATCAATGTTATTTTGAAAGGATTTTTTACATACGAATATGATCATGATTGTGCAAGGTATTTCTCACATATGGATTCACATTGGTGAAACGTTTCCTCACATATGCTTGAAATGTGTTTTAATTAAGGAGTTATGCTACGTTTTGATTTTAAAGATGTAGAATGGTATTGATCATTTCCTTTCCTATGTTATAATGATATTTGACTATTATATATTATGTTAGGATTTAGACTTAGCACCAAAAGGGCTTTGAGGTAGCGGCTCAAATAGGGTAGTCTATAGTAGCAACCTCTAGTCTCAAACTACGTGCCCTGTAGGATTGTCTTAAATGACCTAGCTAGTGGATCCACTTTACAAAAAGAAGATATGTGTGAAATCTACCTTGGCAAGCAGATTTCCCTTCTTTCAGTATGAGGGATATACCAGATTCCATGATATAGCTCTCATGGTCTTATTGTCGGTCAAAGATAATATCCCACAAATAACTAAGTTTCTTCAAAGCTTTTCTTATGTCTCTTATGTTAATGCATTGACCATATTTCATGATTTATATGTTATTGCGGCTTTAAGCTTTTAAATGTTCAAATATTGGTCATGCCTTACACGTTTTAGGTCATTCATGCTACCATGTATATTTTATGCATATTGCCCCATACTTAGTACATTCCATGTATTATGCATATTTGTGCCTACATAGTCTCATTAATATAGGGTCCTGCACTCCTACCCCTCACTCTCGTGGCTAGTTGATCTTAGTGACGATTTGAAGATCAAGAGTTGGTGAGTCCTCATGTTCTGAGGACTATGACACTATTATTTCTTTCTTTACTTCTGTTTCTGTACTTTCTATGTGATGCATGGGTTACGTCCCAATCACTTTCTTTTAAATGTTTAGATGTTTTATTAAGACTTATGTTAGACTTCCGCTTGTGTCAAAACTTTTTATGATGATATGAGACTATGACTTAAATTCTTTATTTCTTTTATCTTGTATGATGTATGCTAAGTGGCTTGTATAGGGCCTCTCGCGGTTCTATTGTCATGTTACAACTAGGGTATTGATAATGTTCAACTACACATTATCCAATTCTAAGTTTAGGTGGTTGCTAACAAGTATAAACCCAACTAAAAGTTGGGGTCGATCCCACAGCGAGTGATACGGTAAAGAATTCAATTAAGAAGTAAAAACATGTCCTAATCGTTTGTAGAAGTAAAGGTTTCGCAGCATTAAAACAAATCACAAAGTTTCAACGATTAATATCAAATGGGGGGGATTTGTTAACTAATTTAAGACAAAAAATTACTTAACACGGGAAATAAACAAGTAGAGGTTTGACCTTAGTAGTGTGATAAGTCGAATGATAATTTCGCTTAATGGGTGATTACTAGTTTCTTAAAGTTGATGAATCTCAATGGGTAGTCTAGGTTTTGAATACAATAGCCATTTCTCAATCAACTATTGCGGTTCAAGTGAGTTCTCTCGAACCTCAACAAGCATAACACATCCAAACAACCCAATTCCTTTATTTAACCCAATATTTCAAGTTGGGTTTGTAAAGACGCAATCAAACCCACTTTTCTCAAGCTAGATTTTAAAGATGCAATCAATACAACTATCAATCAATCATTCTAATATATTACTTCTTTCTCAAACAAGCATAGAGAACTAAGCTAGAATTAATGTGCAACTTCAATTCCTCAATTAAAACATGAATAATTAATTGAACCCACTTCAAAATAACATTAAAATCAGCAACTAACAACACCCATTAGCTAATTAACGCATTCGACTACATAATCACACCCCTAAGATAAGGGGTTTTAGCTGAGCATAGTGAAAATTAAGAAATCATTACCAATAAAGTTTTCCATCTGATTTTCTAATGATCTGCAATCCTCAAATATTAAAATCCAATCTAAACTTACAATCTCCGAATCTCAATCCCAAAATATACTAAAATTGTAAAGACAATTTTCTAGAATGTAAAAACTATCAAAAACCCAGAAGTAAATAGTGTGGGAATCCTTTCTCTTCATTCAAAAATTGTATTTATACGTTCCTAAAATTTCAGTACGGAGTTAACTCGGTGAAGTAAGTCACGATTGCCGACTAGTTCGACGATCCGCCGAGTTGCTCCTCTTCTCGCCTTTTGGCTTGGCTCCTTCATCAAATTATTCTGGAACTTTTGGCGAGCTTAATCACTATCGTTGATCCTTTCGGCGTGCCACCGAATTTCCCATTTGCTCACCAAGTTGGTTTTATCCATGGGCTATTTTGCTGGAACTTTAGGCGAGTTGGAGACCCACTGGGCGAGTCTCCGAATAGATTATGTGAGGTCCAACTTCTCTTTTATTCAACTCTTTCATTCCTTTTTGCATCATAATGTCCTTGCCTCACTCTAAAGCCTTCATTGATGCATATCAACATATCAAAATTAGTTATGAGCGTAAACCAGGCATTGAAGACACTAAATCCTTGAATAATAAGTCCTAAATGAGTCGAAATCCCCAACTCATCAGGTATACTTTGGGTCGTGACATATAAATTGGATGGGAAATAGTTCTGGATAGTGAATTGATATAAAGCCGATGTGAAATGGTTACGACTAGTGAATCTATATAAAGCCGATAGGAAATGATTTCAGCTAGTGATTTGATATAAAGCCAATGGGAAATGATTTTGGCTAGTGATATTGTGCCGATGGGAAATGGCTCTGGCAAGAGACAGATTACTGTGATTTGGTGCATTTTGATGCTTATGTGTGACTTACTTGTTAATTGTGATTGGTGCACTTATTATGTGTGATTGATCTACTTGACATTGAGATTGACTTACTTGATTTATTTGATTGTTGAATTTTGACTATTGAACTGTGAATATTGAGCCTTGTGAGCTATGTATTGCAGTACTATTAGGTTGGGCTAATTTATGTGCAGGTTATAGTTTGAGGAGGTTTGATCTGAGTGTAAAAAGTATTCTATTTCTAAATATATGCTTTGTTTAGTAGGTTGCTTGTTGGGTACCGTGTTGTTGGTATTCACCCCTTCCTTGTACACTTGTGTAGATTCAGATCCCGGACCCCCGTGATCTTCTTATTCAAATTTCAAGGCTTGTCAAGGATTTTGAGAGGTAGGTTCTTGTCATTCTGGTGGTTTCTCTTGTTCCTCTACTTTATGCTTTGTTGTATTCGATAAACAAAGAATAAAACTTGAACTTATTTCTTAATTCTACAATTTATGTAATTAGTGGCTTGTACACGTCATAACTATATTTTTGGGGTTTTAACAGAATTTATATGTTTTCCACTTTATCTTGTTCTTGTTATATTTACGCATTTTTTTCATTTTGTTGAGTAGAGGCTGACTTGTCTTGGTGGGAATAGACAAGTGTCATCACGTCTATTTTTTTGTTGTGAAAAATGGTATCAAGGCCAGCTCCATAAGTCTCACATGTGTACAAGCCAAGTCTAAGTAGAGTCTTGACGATCGGTACAGAGACGTATGTACTTATCTTTGAGAAGTTATGAATAATGTTCGGAAATTTCCTTTTATTCATCATTTCTTATCGTGCGTGGTTACCGTCACTAGGGGAAAGTTGTTGCGTGTTGTTTTGGTAGATGTCGAGGACTAGAGCTTCAGTTCCAAGTGGTAGAGGGGAGGCAGTCCATGTGGCTATTGTTGAGACCCCAGCCAAGGGTAGAGGTTTGGTATAACACTTAAACTACTTTTTAAAATCAAAGAGTAAGCGATCGTCGTCAATAAAAATATCCAGCTAAGAGTCGGTGTCGAATCTCATAGAGAATGATATTATGTGGAGAATTATATTAAGAAAAGGGTTTGGTTATCAATTGTCATAATTAAACTAAAATTTCATAAAATCAAATAAGTAACAAGGAATCTAGGGGTGCGGAGATATGAAATTGATATCATATATGGGTAATTGTGTTTCTCTAATGTTATGAACAGTATTGGATAGGCTCGGGTCATCTTCATTGACACTAATCTTCTTTCAATCTCATAGCCTCATTTCATAGAATCTCCTTTCGGTCTCTTCTATGTGTATAACTAATAAAACCCAATAACTTTCTTTATTCTCTCTTTTGATGCAGAAATAGGGCAAATAGATCCGACCGATAATCTCTATTTTCAAGAAAATTACAAACATCAAACCTAAATTTCTAGTATTGAACTAATTACCCATTCTAACAATCTCTTTCGAGCATCAATTGTAGATCGAAAGAAGGAATTAAGTTTGCAACATTAACCCATAAATTAACTCCATACTAATTATCCCAAATCCATGTATGAACAACAACAAAACAGAGCATAACACAATACCCGCTATGTTAAATCAGCATCCAACCCCATAAATGTACCCCTAGATCTTGAGGTTTCAGTCGCCTATCACAAAGTGTAAATAAATTATACCTCGCATGAAAGCAGTCATGGATAACAAGAAATTAGAAATTACAAGCAATACCCACTTTGAATTTCAACTTCAAATTGTCAGTATCAAGAACAAAAGTTGAAAAACCCTAAAAACTAAAAGTGTTTCTCTCTCTAAACTATTAAGAACGTTCTCACTATTTTGTGGACCTTCGGAACTTCCCTTTTCTCTCTCCTTTGGGTAATTTATAGTTTTCCCAAAATTTTGCCCAAAACTCAATCCGTGACCCATTGAGCGGCATTAGCAGGCTCGTCGATCACATTAGGTGAATCACCAACTGCTCCTCAGCTCGCCTTTCTCTTGCTTTCACGTTTGGCGTATTGCCGAGTACCACCTTTGCTCGCCTTTCAAGCCTCTAAATTTTCTCCAAGTATTATCGCCTTTGCTCATGATCACCTTTGTTCGCCCTCTACATTCGGCGAGTCTTCGTCCAACTTTTAGACTGACGACCTGTCTCAATCAATTCAAGTGTTGTGCAATGTTAGTTGGGCGAGGTCATACCCATTGGCATATACATCTTTCAAAATAGGCGATCACTAATGTGGAGTTTACACTTCTTTTAAATGTTTTTGGCCCTTCTTTCATTCATTCATATTTGCCTTGTCTTTTAGCCTTCATAGCTACAAATTATCAAAATATCATTAGAATAGGACAAAATTAGGCATTGAGGACACAAATGGCTAAATAGGCCAAAAATGAGTGTAAAGCTACCCCCATCAACACCTTCAACTTAAACTTTTGCTTGTCCTCCAGTAAATCAAGAACACAATTAGCTCAACATGGGTATCTACAACAATTCTCAATGAGAGCTAACATGCATGTTCCATTAAAAGACTACTCTCAACACCATACTACACTTAATCATGATCAAAAAGTTTCAAATGATGACTAGTCGGTATTAAACCAAGCTCAAGCTCACTATAGCTTCTTTTATAATGCAAGACCATGTTTGAACAAATCCATTCAAGTTCCCTATTATCAAGAATGATTATATGCTCTCACAAAGCAAATCAATAAAGAAGTAAGGAATTAATGCAACTCTCACTCTCTCAAAAGAGAATACATACAAGCTTTATCTCATAGGTTTTTCCATATTTTCCAATCAACACACACCCAGTTTATGTAAGATCTCAAGGGTTGACGGTTAAGGTATGGTCAATTTGGCTCAGTGACTTCACCTTTTCAAAGCATTGTTGCAATCATCTTCACCTCTTCTCAAGTTATTTTGATTTCTTTTTATTTGAGAACTCAAACTTCAATTTGTCAATCACTTTATTTGTAATCCCCTTTAATTTCACCAAACTCTCTTTTTCATTTCAATTTTTCAAATGTTGTTCATCACACACCTTTTTTTATAAGGAGTGGCTTTTTGTAAAAAAAGACTTCAAAGTTGAGTCTGAATTTATATTCCTTTGCCTTTTACTTGGCTTTCATTCCTCTTTCCTTTCCACACCCCCCAACTTAGGCTTTTGGTATAAGTTGGCTATTCAAACATATCAATGCTTCAAAAAAGAATTTTGGGTGAGAAGTTAGGGACAATTTGTATCAATAGGTTTCAATATGGTTGACAACAAATGGTTTACGCTCAAATGGTCCCAAAATGGTTGCACACTCTCACAAGGTAGTCACAAAAGATATGGAAGTTTGGGTTCTCTCTTGAATTTCTTCCCAAGATCATTCCTTACACTTATCAAGGCTAGACAATTAGACTAACAAGGAAAATTATAGGATTGCACAAGCATGTTTTCAAGTAAAACCTCACCATACATGACACTTCAAACACAATCATTTATCACAGGTCGAACAGATCAAAAGCTTACATGTGATGTCTATTGCAAGGCTCACATCAAAACGCATCTAGTCAACACAAGATTCAAAAAGATCGCTCAAAAGTGCAACCACGTCAATTTCTTTCTTGCAACACAAACACTTTACACCATGCTCATCATGAGTACTATTAAAGACATAGATATTGAGCACAATCGATCCTCGAATTATTATCAATGAAAACTCAAGCATTTTACGATTTCCAAAACACATGGGGTAGTTGAAAATTTGAGAAAAAGAAAGAGACCAAGTGAGATAAACTAATCGAAACACTATAAGTAAAAAAACAAGATACTACAGTCATCCAAAATCTGAAAGTAACAAAATACAAAGTAAAGGGGAATATTGGCACAAGTTCCCTCACCCCACCAAAAAGTAAATGTAGTGTCCTCAATGCAAAAAAAAGTACTTGAGGAAAGGTGAAAAGATTCCCCTGAGAGGCTATGCCTGTGCAGTTCTCTCCTCACGAGTCTCTAGAGGAGTGGCATCATCAAGTGAATCAGTGCCCTGTAATAAGATCATAAGAGGCGGTAGTGTAGGCTTATCTGAGGTATTCTTGCATAGTAGTAGGAGAAATAGTGGAGTATAAAGAGACTCCATTGGTGCCAATGGAGGAGGTGTCCTCAAAGGATCTCTCCAAGTTCGCACGAACCATCGTCTACTCAACATCCTGCAACTCAGTCAGTGTCAAAGAAACCCTTTGCTCAGCCTCTTCTCTCCTCAGCTCCTCCTCGTTTGTCTCTTCGGCCAAATTATCATCGGCCCTATCATCCTCTCTCTCGGTATCATCAACTCTCTCGACATCCCCACTCCACTGCTCACTACTAGGCATAGTCAGGGGCATAGACATGGGTGCATCAGGTAGGGGAACCTCACCCCATGACATAGAAATGCACGTAGACCTCAACTTGTCTATATCGGCCCTCAAGGTGCCAATCTCACCCCTCATAATAGAAATCACCTCCAAACTACCCTCGGCCTTCTCCAGTGCCTCTAATCTAGCACTAAGGTTTTCCAACCTCACACCATATGACTCAATCAAAGCATTGCACTGAGTCAACCTATCTCTCAGTGGATCTACATCCCTCTCAATAGCCCGCTCAAGCAACTTGGGCAAATCATCCTTAACCCTCGCCACCCTTACATCTGCAGACTGGGAAAAATTTCCAATTTGATATATCATGGCCTGGGTCAAGGGGGATGGGAGATAGGAGCTGGGAAAAGTGCAGCAGCAGCAGTGGAAGTGGAAGTGGAAGTGAAAGGTACAGAAGAAGGCATGTGTAAACCTGACAGATCCACAGAAGGAGCGAATGGAGTGGTCTCAGAAGATAAAGTATCAGGATAAACCAGGGGCATAGTGTCTGGTTGTGGTAGCTTCCTCCAAGCCATGTCATCATGTAGATAATCAGCCTCAATACTCCGAATATCATTGGAGAAGGCTGATGTGATCTGCACATCTGTCTTCCCCTAAAAGGGAAAGGAACTCCTGCATCCTCACACACCTCTGTGATCAAGACTGGGAAAGGCAATGAGGTATGTTCCTGTCGAGCTCTCAATAGCATCTCCTAAACAATAAGCCCATTGGCGCTAATGTGTGTCCTATCCATCATACTCCCAACTAGGACAACTTTTCAATGTCTGAGGATGCACTCATTCTGGGAAGACATAATGTTACTACTTATGAAGCCAAACTAGTATCTGGAAGCCACATTCATGTCTTTTTTCTCAATCCTTACTCCCTTGACCATTCATGGTGGAGAGATATCAGAGATAATGGTGGCAAACAAACACTTCAATTCATCTAGACTTCTATTCAGCCTGAGTCAGAGGTAAGCATTACATGTACCTTTTGTACCCAAAAATTCATTGATTTTCCCCGCTTGGCATTGCACCATCTTGCCACGAACTTTGATTTCTTCCAAGGGCTTCCACATTGTGCCCTTCCTCTTCTTTAGTATGCATAAAATTCCCATACCAATGTAGGAACATATAGATGTCAAGGTACTATGAATCTCTCAAACCCATGGAATTTGATCACATCCCAAATAGCCAGGTACGCACTGATCAATCCATCGCTGGAGAGGTTTTTCTCCTCCAATATCATTCATTCTCCTGCAACTTTGAGCCTATTTAGAGATCTTAAAGCTATGATTGGGAGAACTCGATACATGGGTGCCTGATCCTTGGAAGGTTTCACTAATTTGGACTTGATGTCCATTCTTTCTTGAGAACCCCTCTTCTTGGCTGCCATTCTCAAGTGTAGCATAGTGCGGAGTTGTTCTTTGTTGGGACGGCTATTTATCACTATCCCCTTTTGTTTTTTTTATGGAGTAGGAGGAGAGGAGTCTCTATCAGATTCCACATCTGAAGTCACAACATGTTTACCCTTAGTTCTATCCATAATCTGTAAAACACATTCATTCAAACATAGAATCGGTGAAGGTTAGTGAAATCAAAATTGAATGAAAGCATAGTTCAAAAATTGTTCTAAGGCTCACCTAATGGAAAGGTGGTCCGACTAACGGGTTAGGCGAGCTCTAGTAAGCTCACTGAACTAGACAACGTAAAATTTTAATGAGCTCAGGCATGATGGGTGGAGTCAATTCCAACTCGGTGTTTTGCCGAGTTTGTTTAGGCGGTCTAAGACAAGTCCGCCAAAATTGTTCCAGTGAAAAAGGAAAAGAAACAGGCATAAAGGTGATATCCACTCCTACTTGGCGATACGTCAAGTGGGTTTTTGCAGACTAATAAAAGTCTGCCGAATAGAGCAGAACCCAAGTCACAATTTCAAGCAAAGAAGGCGATCTAGGTGTTACTCGGCGATTCACCTAACTACCTTGGTGAGTTAAGACAACCTTTCCGAACACGCATTGTTCAGCCTAGTGCCTATTTTTTTAATTTCAACCACAATATACAATAATATGTAGTTCCGAATCAACTTTATAATCTACCCACATGCTTTTCTACCCATGGGTACTTAGATTTTCCCCACATATCACAAAGTATTGCTCAAATTGATGATTTTCCCTTAAGAATGTCGTCATTCCATCTATAATTGAGCAAAAGCATGCAATTGGGTCAACACTGGCTAATCAAACTTCACTCATACATAATTCAATCAAGCCCCAGCAAATATCTGAGCTCAGTTTCAATAACTAACCAACATAATCAAAATTTGCAATTTTTGGCACGGGTTCACAAATATAACTCATGGGCGTAGTTCAATACTAACAATGTAGCACTACCCAACAAACATTAAATGTCCTTAATCCCATACTTTAAACAAAATTTTAAGCGCAAACAAAAAGATAGAAGTCAAACACCAACCTCAAAAAGAAGCAAACATTAGCAAATGAAAGAGGTTAGAGTTTGAGTTGACTAATCATGCAAGACAATGCACTTTAAGTACTCAAAAATCACACAAAAGGATACTCACACACTAAAAATTAGATTGGGAGCGATGGGAAGAAAAGATCTCAGAGATAGCAAAGGGTTTTCTTTTTGAAAATAAAAAGACCATTGGCCTTTTTATACCAG